>JABASC010001011.1:0-22989 GCA_019776185.1 Plutomurus gul | reverse complement strand
TAGCAAAAATAGTGTGGGACTATATTTACTATCAATGTTTTCCTGAAATAACGGGAAATTCCAAAGGTATGAGTAAAGGGAGAAAAAATCACAAAAGCAAAGTGGTGCTTAAGTTAGTAACTTAAATTTTGAATGTAAAATCTCACGGACGCTTTCCATTTTGTATGCAATAGAAGTAATAGTTGGTTGGATAGAATAGTAGTTAATAAAGAGAAGCTTTTTTCAAATGCAATTACTCTCTTCACCACAGCATTGAAATATTGCACAACATGTCATGTGGCATTTTATTTGTAATATGGTATTAACTCAGAGCGGTTATTTGAACGCTGTCTTTGTGTAATAATAATTGCAAATTAGATATATAATGCAAGCTGCTTACGTTACAATTCATTTCATCTAATACCGAGGTGGAAATTTTGCTGAAGGACTCTGTTCTTCCTTGAGAACACTTTCAATGGTAAATTATCATAAAATTAGTTAGGCTATAACAACATTATGGCTATTCTGTACAATAGCCGCAGTGAAATTGTGACCTACATCGAAAACTGTTAAAGGAAAATATTACTGTCTCGTTCTGTTACAATTTAATGATAAACACACTTTCATTATGCCCGTCTATTTCCATGACTAATTACTAAGCTCTGCAAACAGTTTGTATTTAACAATAATAGAAATTAACTTTCTAATATTTTGAGGAAGTTTCCCATGTATAATACTAAAGTAAGTATATTAGAGACGACCAGACCAAACTCAGGGTTAACTTCTAGGAACACATCAACTCGACCTATCGTTTCGTAAGCCACTGCAGACAATGTATTCAATATTCAATAAGGCAGTTGCAAGCTGTCTGGTAGGCGATATTAAATGCTACAACGTCTAATATGTGCGTAATTGTCATGATGAACTGTAATGGATAAACTATTTTAATTTCAAGAAAAAGTTGCTCTCATTATACACTTCCCATGCTAATTTTATGCAACGCTATTAGTCCTAATTTGCTTGTAATTATTGTATGCAATAGCTTGCCATGTAATGTTAAAAGTCAAATAAATACAATATAACCAAATGCCTTCCAACTTTTCCTTATTAGAGACTCTTTGAGAAAATTGCAAACGCTGTCGTTTTTACGTTGACTACTTATGTCAGCTCAAGTAAAATTATAAATTTTACTATTGGATTCATAACTTATGATAAATAAATGAATGTTTCTTGCTGCTTCATATTTTTTAATTTGTAACGCCGTTCGCTATAAATAAATGAAGAGCGTTATTTTTAACTATTAACTATAAATACAGATGAACCAGAAAGTTGATCACATATTTAAATAGTAAACAACGAGTTAAATGTACCAGTTAAATTTAATTTAAATAATCTAAAATTAAGTTTTCAGATTAATATTGACTAACATTGAATGCATGTATAATAATCAGTTCATTGGTGTTTTGCATGCAGAAATGAGAATGCGAATAAGTGTAGCTTACATAAATGCAGACTTGTGAATTTATTTGCGTGCATCAAGTCTCATTGTGACTGGTAAGAGTAAGTAAGTAGGAGTTCTTTACCGTACAGAACTGAAGTAGTGTGTGTACACAGACAGAGCCTATATATTCCCTATACTGTAACTATGTAAAGTCAGTAAATTTATTGTTAGAAGGAAAGAAATGAGTCGACTGCATTGTACAGTACAGGTAAATAAAGCTTGTATTCACTTACATACAAAGCTACTCTCTTTTCAATTCTTTTCTCTCATCTCTTCAGATTCCCGTTAGTACTCGCATTCCATTCCATTCAACAATCATCGTCGTCATCATTATCAGCATTCGTTCGCACCTTCGCAAGAACATCGTCTCGCCAGCAATCGCCTCCAGCAACCAGAAAAGTTATTTGCGCATATTGCAAAGTCGTGTTCTTAAGTTACAGACGATGCTAAAATTGCGAATCTCTCTTAAGGGGGGCTACACGAGACTGTTTAAATTTTGCAATTTTTTTATTACAATTCTTGTAACGAAATTTTAAAACTTATCAAGCAATTGTCATGTAATTTTTTTAAATCTTCCAATCGTGCAACTAGCCCCAAGTGTACCATAAGGGTTAAGGTTAGGCTCCCTTTAAGGCGGGAAATAATTTGCAACATTTTTATTTACTCAGATTCCACCTTAAAGAAACCACAGTTCTCAAGATGAAATAGGTTTTTCCTCCAAGGTATTTTTAACAGATCACTTAGGTATTTTGCCATATTTGTTTGGCACTGGTTGACTGTCTATTCTGTATCACTGCGCTCTTATTCCCATCTAACACTTGATAAGTATACAGAAGGCCATTATGCACCGTGCTCTCAGTACCTGTAAAAATCTCTGTGGATTACCCTTTCTGTCTCTCACAATCCTATGCATCCACTACAAGGATATTTAGCACTGTATACATAAATGCATATCTCCACGCACATAGAGCGACCACCTGCCCTATATAAAAAAGGTAGGTGTCATACACATGCTTTTTATTGCTCTATGTCTCATGCTGAGTGCCAAAGGAATTTTTTTAAAGCATTCGTTTTGCATTCTCGAAATACTATCGATATTTTATGCATTGCATGTAGTAATAGAAAGCTATTAGGCAATTGCTCAATGTAAAAGTCGATACGGATGTAGATGCGGATGATAAAGGTCTGCAGAGTCCGAACCATTCAGAGACAACATATTGATTCACTCATAATGAGATCGATAGAATCGACAATATAATTGTCATATTTTCATTTTCTATTTACAAAAATAAAATTATGCAAATTTACCAAAGTACTACTCCACCTTTGGCCAGTCTCCACTCCACACATAGAATTGCTTATAAAAGATCAACCTTTCTATATTATCGCACGAATACTTCTTGATATTACATGATAGTGTTCTATTGTGCAATTGAGGTCAGAAATATTGTTTTGCCCTGAAATATATACACATAGCATCTGGTTTAGGTACATTTTACCTTTGTTGGGAAAGCGCTCTTTTTTTAATGCGCGGGAAAATATTTCTAGTGGATTTGTGGAATTGTCCCAACAAAGTCGTAGTATAAGTATTGGAATGCATAAATGTTTATACGCGTTTGGCAAACATGGTTTGATAAAGTACATTGATTAAACACTTAAAGATATGCCTAGAATACAAATCTTCAGCATGTAAACATTTGCTTTCTAAATATTGAATGTCTGCGTATTTGCTACATACTGCACATACGTCTATACTGTATACAAAGTATTTACGCGAGTACCATGCACTCGTTCTGGGCTCACATCATAAGTGACTGCGTACATTGTGTGGAGGACAATAGAGCTTTAAAGGGAGGATCAAAAATAAACAAAATTTGTTCGAAGACGATTATGGACGCCCTCATTAATGAGATTGGGACGAGCTGTTGTTCGTAAATAATGAATTGCTCCTTACACACCGCTACTACTAATTGTTCATGAATGCGTTCCACCAATTTTCTTGCACATTAAAAGCCAACACCAATTTTCTCTAAATTTTACCCAGACTGAAATTTTGCACAACTTCTATCGCAGTCTAGAATATGTACACTATAAAAACAATTGTATTATGCACACAGCGGTATTTCCACGTACTATTTGTGAACATACTATTCTCAGAAATAGATTTGTTTGTCTGTGTCTGGTTTTCCTTTTTAGTTTGAAGCCACAGACGACAGTCTCCAAGATAGCATAAACTTTGTTGAAAACCAAATAAATTTCCGTAGCCGTTAGTAAACGTGGATTACATAACAGCTAATACAAAATAATTTTTCTTTCGAGTTGCAAGTTTTTTGCTTGCAAACAAATAATTTGTAGCCGTTAATTTTTCTATGCACGTTGTACACTTATTGGTTTTGCATTTGCAACTATGTATGCATTGTTCCATTTTATCAGACAAATCTCCTGCATAACGGCATTATTTGAAAGTGTGGATGTTGGAAAAGTATTGCATCAACTAGAAATGATTTAGAGGAACGGAAATGATTACGTCTTAATGGAAAGCGACGAGAGGTTAAGCAGCTGCTAGTCAATCAGAGTCCATTAGCAGCCAGTAATTACCATAATAACGCATCCATTGTTTAAAACGCTTGTAAACACAAAGTCATGAGTAGCAGCCAGTCATGTTTGGTGAAAACAGAAATGCAAATTACATATTTTCATTACTGTGCATAATCCTTTTATAATATTAAATCCATAAAAACTGAAAATGAGGATCTGCATGCACCTGACTTTGATTAAACGGAATTTTTAAATTTCCGTGAGCTTCACTATGAAGACACATTAATGAGTCTTTCCAGTTTCCACCACATCTTTGTGTACATCCAACGTCCCATTCAGACGAATTTTCTGCTCTTCATTGGTAAATGTAGGCAAAGTGGAGGTAAGGGGAGAATTGAATTAGCAACAATGAGAAAATTTGCTTCTCATAAATAAATTGTTGGTTGTAATGCGTAGTAGACTCCCATTCTGCAAACAGACAGACAGGAAAAGTTCAGAGTACACAGAAAACTGGTGTGCTACAGACAAAATAATAAACAATCGCATATTACTAGAAGCACGTCGGATTGTCGGTTGTCCTCAGACATGATTCATCGACTGCCGAGCCGACTGCTAGTCTAATATTTGCACTCTTGCAGGAAATGTACTATTAATGTATGAATACACAATACGCAGTGAGTGAACGCTGTAGACATCAACTCACTCAACGCTTTGGCTGGCTGGCTGGCTGGCAATTTATTGACCTATAGTAAACCGAGTGCAGAATTTATGGATGAAATGTATATTGGATGCTGGCTGATGTCAATGGAACACACACGCCGAATTTGTTACCACTCTCCCCCGTGTTATAAAGTGTATACAGTGTAGAGGAGTTTTTTAAGCGCCATCGCTGCTGTTTACGCTCATTGTCTCACTCCACTATCTGCTCCCTGAAGCCTCTTCAGTCACTCGACACAACAACCCTAACAGTATCTTGTTTGCCGTGGCATAATAATAATATTTATAAATATCATGTTCCAGTCTGCACATACTTATTACAGAATTATATTTCTACGTACGTATAAAGTACCTGTAATAAATTTCGCTCTTTTTTTCCCCATGCGATTTATCTGTTGCTTCCTTATAGGAAATCTCTCTAGCCCACTCTGAAAACTAATACGGTACAATTGCTAATCAGCACATCTGCCTGTAGATATTTTTTGAATCAATCTACATAAACACATGCGTCCTCCCATTTAATATGTATAACGTTTCTACAAGTACAGAAGACATTTGTAATTACCCAGCGCACAAATACCACTTAAATGACTAAGTAAATAAGCATGAAGGAAAAGAGTGTCATGTCTAGCCACCAAGTCAAAACCCTTTTCAATTGTCTCATGTGTTTCACGCACAATTCAGTCGAACTAAAAGACAGCGAAAAATAAATAGTCCAGGTTTTTCTATTGTGCCAACAACAACGTCTTTTGTTAAATACACATTCAAAGTCAATGAACATCTCAGGGTTTTTGAAGGGAAAAAACATCATTGAGAATTAAATATAGAGGAAATGTACTTGTTTTAATTATAATACACGATTTATGGTAAAGACGGCTGCAGAAAGTACACATCAACTAATAAAATTCATTCTCAAGCAACTGATTACTCGGATACAATAAATTCTCACCAACAGCTTCTATCCTTCACGAAAGTCAGAAAATCTCTTCTGAAGTTTAAAGAATGTTTCTATTTATGTGTGGGAATTGTTATATTTAATTACACACTGTATTTGGATTTATCCACCTTCTACTTGTATTTAATTGCATGTGAAAACGTATTTCCCTCACTAAAACGTTGCTTCATTTGAATTAAATAAAACCCAGCAGTTTTTTAACTGAATATTCCATTTTGTCTTCCTTTTGCGGTATTTCGTAATGCCACTGCGTACACCGAGTAGACCTTAAATGATACAAGATACAAATACAGATACAAATGGATGCTGCTTAGAAGACGGTAAAAATTGAGACACAATAGTTCTGCAACTGTTGGTCAATTTATCGAGTGTGCTGTCAAGACTCGCAGCTTTTTCCCTTGAAGTGACAGTAAATGGAAATATAGAATATGAACACGATTAAACATATGATTTGATTGAAGGTCTTCAAATTCTGTATGCCTTTGGCGTATGCTAATGAATCTATTTTCCAAATTTCACTTCAAGAATGTCGTTTTTGTAAGTCTCTTAACATGCACAACGACATGAATATATAAGTACATACGCGCGACTGCCTATTAGCCATGTACGGGGTGCACAGTGCACTAAAGAAATGAAACGGTGCTGTATGAACACAAATATTTGAAATGACTCGTTCCTGAGCAAAAAATTAACAGTAGGCAAATTTCCTTTTCATGAGATGTTATTGTAGAGGACAATATTTACTAAACGCACCAACTTTATTACACTTCATCAAAACTTTAGTTGTAATCACAGTCCGTGTAATTCGCAAAAACCAATACGTGTGGAAATGTTCAGCACAAGCTTGTCCCATTGATTAAAGGCTTTTCGTGACAATGTGATAATTAACCTCAAACTGATAAACTGTCTCTTTATACGAGGAGGAAAGTGTGCGCACAAAGGCATCTTAGACAAATACATTTATTGAGATTTGCAGGCTGTGGATACAATGATGATCAATTGATAAGGCATTGATGGTGGGTGCACGTTGGTAGTCAGCATCTGCTTCGACACTAAATGTCCCACATCAGAAATAACAAATGACAATGCCGCTCATTACAAACACGTCGAGCGGATTCAGCGTGTAGCTCTATTATACGGTAAATTAGGCCCAGCTCTGCAGTTGACAATTGCCAGCATTGTGTCTATCTCCCATGTCAACCTTACGATCATACATAATAATAAGTATATATTTATATAGTTTACGCTTGCTCCTCATTCTAATGTATAATAATGCCTATACTTTGTCGGTGTGTACAAAATGTGCGTTTTAGTAGGATTCTGATTTGGGTGACGACGCTGCCGTTTCTAAACAGTTTCTATACACAGTGCCATGTATAAAAGAACCATAGGTTTTATCGGCCCAAGGCAGACTTAAAAAGTGTACAAGTGGAATCTTCCATACACGAAAACATTGAACAGCACAAAGAGCATCAGAGACAAAAGGGAAAAGGAAACAAAGCCAGATAATAGACGACAGAGACTCAACAACGTAAACATTATCAAAGGTGGAACTTTTGGCCGACGAGCTGATTTGCCAGCTCCTTGTTTTGCCCATTTATGATGTACTACAAGTGAATCTAGTTTACAGTTTGAAGAATTACAGCGCCTCCCTTTTGCAGTCACATTCAAATCAGCCCATGACCACCATCAAATATATAATGCAATCATTGCCGCACTCATTAACAAAATACTAAATAGCCCTGTATATTTAGATCTCCGCTAATGTGCACACGCAATAAGACATTTTAATTGCATTAGCTGCTTGCATTCGGTTAAAAGGGAATAATTGACCAAACTTAAGTTTTAGACAGTACAAAGACTGACGTACGTTATAATGATATTGGCAGAACTGGTCTGATTGTGCATTATAGCATACGACCAGAGTGGTTCACTGGCTCACTCTCTCAATGTATTCTGTTGAATGAACTGCGCTGAACTGCAAACGCTGTGACAACCAGTCTGACTGACTGAGTGAGTGAGTGAGTGAGTGAGTGTACCAGTCAAGACAACAGACAAACACACAGACCATTTAGCGGGCTACAGTTATGCAGACGCAGCGCAACTAATTGTTGTAGGAAGGAGTTGTTGTAGTCGGCTGGCCTGTTGTGTGCTGTCTCCTCACGACCTTGGCCATTGCAACACAGAGAGGAGACAAAGTCGTAAATAATAAAGGTGTCAAAACGTTTCAACTATATTGCTGTTATTATAAAGTCGTTACATTAAAAACTTCACGGTATTAAAATCGTAGCTCCCTCACAACAACAACAACTAATTGTCACAGGATATTTAATGGGAGCGTTTAACTTCAGTAACGTAATCGTGGTAGCTACTGCGACGAGTAATGTAATTTTAATTGATTTCTAACTTGTTGTCTTCTAAGAAATATTAAGTGTACGGCTTTTACTCTCCTTGTTGACAGCAATCGGTTATGTGGAAACTACATAAAATTGTTGGCAAACAAGGGTGGGTTGTTGTTTTTTTGGTACGATTGCCGTTGCACTCTCATGGAGTTTGCATGCAAGTAGAAACATATTTATTGTGCACACAGAAGAATACATATAAACACACGTTAGAAATAGGCAACATGTTGGGATACGATAATCGGTGCTGAGTAAACGATTTAAAATCCAACGGCAGCATTATACATTGTATACTGAAGTATATGTATGTATTCATGCGTATTTACACGTAAAGAGAAATTTCTATGCAACCAGTCTGTTCAGTGTAACGAGAAGAATATGATCAGAGATTTAATTAGTAGGCTGTTTATCTTAAGCGTAGAGTAGTTAATGTTTGTCATTAGGGCAATTAGAGGTACGTGCGTTGATTAATACTAATGGCTTTAGTTCCATGACCACTCGCAAGGAAAATAAATGCAGACAAATTTCTTTTATAATAATTTATACAATTAGGGTAGGCACATGCTGCACTGTACACAGGAACACAAGGAGGATAAGGATTTCAGTATTGAAACGTTCTACTTACTTACATTCACAATTGAATTTAAATGTCTGCCTGTCTTCTCACTGTTCTGCACACTTTTGTGCATTGAATTCCTCTTTTGTGTGTAAATTTCAATGAATTCGATTCCTTTCAATTGAAGACGCGTTCCCAAAAGCAGATTATTTCCTTCGTTCACGGAACGTGTACATCCCTTTCAGCTGTAAATACATACAATAAGTACGTACCTGTCTTGATGATTTTCACCTGCCACTTACTCTTTCACAGACAAGTGCCATCTACGTATCATGAAACGCTATGGCCCATAATTTACACTATATACTGTTGTAACAGGTACGAGGAGGGAATTTTTGTAGACACCTTTGGAATCAGGGCCAGCCGTCTGAGTTGTATAAAACATTGCGTACTTATTGTTAGTAGATATGAAAATGTTTGTAGAATGTATGAAGGAAAAGGATAAATTCTAATCTCATTTTTAGCAAGTTCGTTTCGTCATAGGAATGCTTGGAGTAAGAGTAATGCACAAAGTGAAGGGAATTATAAAGAAGCCAGCCGACCGAATAGATAGACATACGAGAGTGTCTGTGTAACTCTGTGCCCGTACTTTTATATATGAACCTAAGCATCCCACTAAACTACTCTCTTATTATTTCCGCTAGATTTATCTAACTAACTCGGCTGATTTCTGTGATTTCATTTCGCTTCATTATCTCAACAAATCACAATCGAATGCATGGAATATGTATGCAAGTGTCTAGTTTATCGAGTAATCGAGTAATCGAGTTCTTCTCTGGGTGCACATTGAGCTTGCGGTGTAAACTGTTAAGATAAGATGGACACAGCTCCACCGCCTCCTCTAAATACACTTTTCCACTTATGATGAATGGATTGCCACAGGTAGGATGCATCACAATGAACCAAGCTAGGAATGCAACCAATTACGTTGTGCAACGAAATATAAGTATTTATACATACATATGTGTATTGTATACAGAAATGACATTAGACCCCTGTCTTGGCCACATTTCACTACATTGTAAGTGCACGTGTATATTTTCAATGCTAACGCCTGTACAATGCTTGTAGGAAGAAACTGCATATTGTTTCAGGTGGAACCGTAATAAGGAAATTGGATTATTTCAGTTTAAGCAACAAGTTTTAAACAGTTACATTTTGATGGACTCACATATAACGATCTAAATAAATAAATCCAATTATGGACCAGAATTTATGTTGGCAAATTTAATTCATTAAACAGAAGTTGGACCAAATCTTCAGTAGTTCTGCTCATTGTCTTGTTAGTATCTTGACTAGTGCAGCACAGGTGCTCCATATTATTATGTTAGCGCACCCCTTCATTATCTGAAAGTGAATAGATATTTTTAAGCCACAGTAAAAAGGAAAATTAAACAATTAAAGGCAGATAATTTCAAATTTAAAAAATCTACTTTCTTAACAGTCTTTATGCTGTTAAGCATAAAAAATTCACAGGGTAAAAATTTTAAACACGTGTTCTTCTGAAGAAGAAATATTGGTTGCATCCAAACCAATAAATAAATAAATAAAGAGATCGTATGGTTTCCAAAAAGGAAAAGTCTTTGCTTGCTGCTGCACCAGCAAATCTATTTATTTTAGCACAGAGTTGTCTCTTATTGATGTGTCAACCTATCAACCTCCACTGTTTGTAGAGTCATACAATCAGCGTTGGTTGACCCACCTGTGTACAGAATGTCACATGAAAATGTCAGATATGCCTGCGATTCATAAGAGACAGTTAATAAGTAAGTTATTGAAATTACTTGATGAATAGTAATCAGTTGAGCTAAATACGATAGTAAACTACGCAGTAAAAGGGTGAACGAGTTGAATGAATGAAGTGGACAAGTGAGGTGCAAGAAGTAAATACATACAAACGCTCATTGTGTCTACCTGCCTACACACAAACAATATAAAGTGGGTACTTTTGAACGACTGCGAAAGGCAGTTGGTTGATCGGTTGTGGGTGCAGTGTGCTGCAAGTGAAATGTAGATACATGTAATACAAACATGTACAGTTCTCTAAAATCAAACAGTCAAAAATGTTGACAGTGGGATCTGAATGAATGACTGAATGACATTTCATATTGTTTTTTCAGTGTATATTTTAGTAAGCCTTTAGTGGCATGGCATTTGCAACATGATACTTTATTTGTGATACTTTTTAAAGACTAAAGACACTATCTCGAAATACGATTCTGTTTTTTTATTCACTGTACGTTCTCCTACAAGTCAAGCCGAAAGCTAACTTTCGATTCTCTACGTGTTTTTTTTGCTATAGGTACTACGCACTGTAGTTACAGGATACTGTTTTCCCGCTTCTCTACAATAGGACTATTTTACTTAGCCATTAGCTACTGTTTTTGTTCTGACCGTCTTTCTTTAAAAATTCTTCGGTTGTTTTAGAATCTATATAATTTTTGCGCTATTCCTACATGATTGAATGATAATTTTGTGGCTCGTTAATAGCTGGGGCACACTCTCCTTCAGCCATTATTGATACAAGGACAGGAATTAAAACTATTCATTCAAATGTTTTGAACGAGCATGGAATTTACATGGCATTTCGAGTTTGAATATTTTTGTCACTTTTGCATCTAAAGGTTAATTCCTTTGTTGTTGGTTTTGTGACTGCTGTTCACTTTGCTGTAAGCAGATATAACCATGAGACTGTATATAGCAATTTGATTTATAGTTATATACATTAGAATTTACATGATATGAACAAGTTTTATCTTTCTGTAAATTCTGTTTCAGTATTATGTAAAACTAATAATTATGTATTTTTTGGTATTCTAATCTGTATCCAGACGGATTGAAGCTTTTATAAGTTCCATTTCAGCCATGGATTTGAGTTTCGACTTACCTTTGTATTCAATATTAGATTATTCTACCAATAAGATGATTCCATTTGTACGTTTTGAACTGTAAGCATCCCTCGTCTTTGTTACTAAATTAAAGGACATAATACTAAGAAAGACTTTATATTCATTTTCAATTGGCATAACAGTCTAGCATAAGTATACACAAAAGTACACATTTTTTACATAAACTAAGACACGATTCCTTCAGCTACTGTACTACTTATTACATACTTTATTCCATCCCATTGTTTTAATGGCTGGAATAAAGTACTTGTTCTTTCATTTTTTAATGTACAACCAATTAAGACCCTAAAAACCTCATAAACTAACAAAGCGTCTCATTAATATCCCAAACGCTTATGTAATACTTGGGTTAGACAAAAACACCTTCACGAATAAATTATTCATAAGAAAAAGATGCACTTCTTGCAACATTTGATAAATATTCTGCATGCAATGCAAGTACACAAAAATTAGAGAGTAAGTATTATTGCCACAATCATTAGTTGTTTACAAACAAAATGTGTACCCCTAAGAAGAGCAATTCTTGCTCTCAAAAATTGCAAGGTTTATATTTGCATATTTAGTCTGAATGTAAAAGCACCTTGAATGAGTGCACAGCATGTGATTGCGAATATTTAACATCGTTAGCATCCAGCTTAAAAGCTCTTCTCTTTGTGTTTCATTTTACATGACTAATAGCCTGTTATTGGGATTTCCTAAGGAAACGTTAGTTCTGCGATGCACGCCATCCTTCCAAATGCACCTTTTGACTTGATAATTTTGCATTATTCATTGAATATTAATATTTCTGCACAAAATGTGAGAATTGCTTGTCGTGATACAGACGAGTCTAGCAAACTTGTGATTTATAAATCATGATTAGCGACCGTAATACAATAATAATAATACATTTACTCTTTTCTAAAGGTTACATACACAAAGATGCATACGAGCATAATTCTCACAATATGTAATAGAATAGTTTAAGAAATGTGGAGAAATCACGCGAGAGATATTTGTCCAAAGAAGAATCAACGCTCGTAGTTTCTATCTGCTTATACACAGGTTTTATGGAAAAAACTTATTTATGTAGGCACTCACTCTCTGTACTTACACGTAGACAAGCCACTAACAATATTCTACATAGACACACACACATAGATACTTACCACTCTTATAATGCATTACAACACAAAGAGGCAATGCGCAATGCAGTGCATTCACTTGTACTAAGCGGTTGCAGATGCATCAACTAAAGTCACAAAGAGAGAGAGAGAGAGAGAGAGAGAATCAGAATTTACAGCACAATACTAATAGGAGAATATTGAGGTTGCTGCAGCAGAGCATAAAGAGACAGACGGTTAAAATCATAAGCACAAGTCAGACAACTGCAGACAACACATGGCAACAGAAAAAACAGCAGAATGAAGACCAATGCAAACATCAACAACGTACTTTGTGCTTCTTGTACTACAAAGTACGCTAATACGTGTGCAGTAGACGTGCCTTTAGTTACTTTACTATAGCGTGGCACTACATTGTGCCTATATGTAGTTGGGTAACTAAACTGGCCCAACTTTCTTTTCTTTTTTCATCTTTTTATCATTTATCATTATCATACAGATATCTTCTCTCGCAGTTCTCTCACTCCAAAGTCTACCTAATCGTAGAATTTAAGTACAGTTCTTTAGCTACAGATTCCTGCCCTGCTCAATGCAAATAAAGACGCCAGCAAGTGCCACCACCACCACCACCACCACACAGCAAAATGATCAATGAACTCTTTCTGGGCCGAATACTAGCTTGTTCTCTGTCAAACACACACAGACACACACACAATTATATATATTGTATTATAAGTCCAATCAATAGAGTTGCATATGTGGGCAGTGTGCGAGCTTAGGAGAATCCTCCTTGTTTGCCAAATCATTCTTAATCCGGGAAGTGTCTGTTGTTGCGGAAAGAAACTTGCGTTTCCATCTCAAACCTTCTAAAAGCTCGTATACGAGGACAGTGCGAATTTTATTGGCCATTTCAATTTGATTGCTATTATTATTATATCAGGAAAGCCCAGACGTCTCAAGTGTACACATGAATAACTTGTACTTATTGGGATAATGCTAGTAGTGCAGCTCACAGCTGCACGGTATCACAATTTTACCCAGGGTGCAATTGCTATTTACTACGTGCAAGAATTTTTTGTCGAGTTTTATAGAGATAATAAAAACATACGTACATGAATAGCGCTTTTAGCTACAATCGAAATGGTAATGAAATAATGAGAGTGCAATTGCTGCACTAAATGGGCCACTATGTAAAATTGGGAGAAAAAGTCTAATCGTATATCTGGCGATAGGAAGGCACCGTTGACCTTTTATGATAGTGATTCTACAGTGGAATTAGTGGTGGGTATAGTGAATACACTTGTAATGTAGATCCTACATAAAATCCATAGAGTCGCACTTGTCCAATGTATTCGTGTGATACGAGGAGTCATTGGAAACTAAATGAGCACAAAGTCATTACATGAAATTCTGGAAAGAGAGAATTAGTTCACATTAAATGCAGACTTGTAGAGGAATCGATGAGTTTGTAGTGGCAGTTGAAAGCACCTGACTAATGTACTAATGTTGCTGCTCAGTTTTACATAACTGAGCTTATATGCGCAGTCACCCGTAATCATGATGATGGCACTTGTGAACAAAATGAGTGTTCTATTCAAAAGAAACCGTGTAGCGTGTCAACAATTATATTTAATGCGTAATATTTGTTTGTATTATTGACGTTGTGGTGGGTGATTCTGGGAATTTGGTCTGTGCAAATGTCTAAATGCAAACAGTTGCTTCGAGTGGATACTGTATTTATTTATTTACAGTCTTTGATATTAGATACGCAATTTAATATTGCTTTAATAGAATGAGCCATAATAATAGTCGTAGTTTCACGTAATTTGAAGTAGAAACCAGTTGAAAGGCACTTTCCATCTTTGTAATTACGAATGCGTCCTATTGTAAGTGAAGCATGAATAAATAGAAGCTGAGCTGGGGTCGTCCTGTAATCAGTTCGAAATACATGAATTTACACAAGACCAACTCCCTACATTCAATGAAGCGAAATAGGCTTTGATCTTTTTTAAGAAAAGATGAGCTTGCTTTTTGTATATCTTGAACGGTTAAATTATAGTGTAGAAATCAATGTTTACTTTTGTAGTAGAACCACGTTTGGATGCGAGGGTGGTTACACCTTCCTCTAGTAATGACTTACGCATTTTTACATCTTTCCTAAATTACATGCCGGAAATTGCTCTGAATTTCAGCAACCGGAACTGGGTAATGGGAGAGAGACTGGTGGAGTGTTCAATGTGTGCACAGAATATAATTGTGCAAGTCATCAGTATTTTTAGCAAAACTCGTAACACCATAAAAATTCTGTACGGTGCTCTCTGAAACAGAAATTTCACAAAGCTACAAGCCATGTTCAAGGCGTGGGGAACGGTTAAAGTGAATCTCACTCAAAGACTTTAATCCTTTTCTTTCAGTAAGTCGGCCAAATTAAATAGTGCTTAAAAATAAACAATTTTTGAAACGGAAAAGCCATTCGGAGCTGCACAAACTATACAGAATATATAGATTCTCTCTAGGAACAAATTGCAATTAAAATTTAAATGAGGATAAAGTTCTCTTAAAATTCTCAGTTATAGATACATATATATTAAAGCGCTCTTCTTGGTTTACGTGAACAGTCATCTATTGATATCTTATAACTGTGGACAAGGGTTTTATACGCGAAAGGAGCAGAGAAGTTGGCCAAAATTTCCGAAATCAAGACGGTTTGATTGTTAGGGCGAAAATATCTCGACCCAAAAAGCCAGGACAGCGAGTACGCTGAATATAGTTCGTTGCCATGAATGACAAAACAAGATTCATCATCTTAAAAAGTAGAGTGAACATTTCCACAAGAAAGTTATTTTCTATTTTTAACTGAAAACACATAAAGTACGTGGATAATTTCTTCCTTCAACAATTGCTCTTCTGAGGTATGGTGGAAGGTTTGGATACAGTACAGCTATTTATAAAACTAAGTAACTTTGAGAGAACAAACAAAATCTTAATTACGTGTATTCAGCATTTATGGTTAGTTTCTATAAATACTCCATGTAGCACATTTACAAGCGTTGTTGTTAAAGAAGAAGGCTGAAAGGAGAAGCGAGTGCGAAAGTGGGCGAGCGTGGCTAATTACTATGTATTGACATTGCCAAAGCACAGCTTAATTTATCCTCAATCAAAGCCATGGTGGTGCTTTCAGTTGTGTGACCTGATCTTGAGCTAGACACATTAGCGAACGCAATGTCTCTCTCAATAGGATCCTAGGCCAAGGAAAAGTCACTAATAAAAATCCTACATATAAATAATGAAGAAAAAACGTGAGTGTGCTGTGCAAAGAAAAATTGCCGTGCGTGGGTTACGTATCCACTTACCTGCCATTACCTACTCAATACGACCATGTAACAACTGCACACAAGAATTCCTCAACACAACATCAACAAGGAACACACACAATGAATGGCATACGTTTCCTCAGCTTCGCTTCACTATGGTTTTACCGACAGGCATGACATGACAGCATCTCAATGACTTACCATCCAGCCACCAATCCTCTTCTTTCAAATAATTTAAAATCCAATCAACCCATCCGTACAAACAGATACACAGAAATGTATTCTTTGAGCATACACAATGCAGATGATAAATGCACACGCTCTTATTTCTCTTAATGTTCGATAGTGAGTCGTAGTAAGAGGCTATTGAAAGTCTTGAGAAATGACTCGCAGCGGTTTCCCTCTTCTTATTTTACCTCATTGTCCATATATGTAAGAGAAGTATTTAGGTACAGAACTACATGAACACAGAAAAGATTGAACTGGTGCATGTGCGAATTATCCTTTTGTACATTCTCATGTGTGTTGTACGACCTATCTGTACCTTGCACATGCACCTCCCACTACCACCACTATATTATAGTAACCCTTTTAATAATAATGCAGTGAGACACGAAATAACATCACAGATGCAGGATACTTATCTTTAATAACTTGCATAAAATAAGCAAGTACCTTTACAAGATGCAATTCTCACGTCAGGGGGGTAGCTACAGAAAACTTCTTGGGGGTTTGGGGGAGACCATTCCTCAATACAAGAAATAGTCCACCACAATTCTACTTACTGTTAATAGTTTGTGCATAGAAACTTTTTGTGGATATTTTTTCCGGCGTTAAATCGAAGAAGGGGTTTCACAGTCTCTCTGAATGCTTCCCCTGGATACGCCACTCAATATCGTGATTCGAATGACTCGGCTGTGTGTGCAGTCTAGCAAGATACTGCGCTATTATGTATTGTTGACTCCGTTGGGCGACGTAAAAGTGCAACCCTCGCTCCTTTATGATCAGCATACATTTCTACGACTACTACATGTATAGATACGTATATAGCATTTAGATATAGCATAATACTGGCTATAATGAGAAAGATTACTGTAAACCCCCTTTATAACACAATAAAAGCATAATAAGAGATTTGCAAAGCATGTGTCGTGTACAGTTTTCACTTTGACATAAATAACCTTCGATTCGAGTCGACGCCAGATCAAAGTCCATTTATGGTTGGATATACTACGCTGTGTTATTATGACTGCATTACGATTGCATATTATTATTATTATTATTATGCTGCATACGAGAGTACAACTGTTCCTTAAGAATATTTTAGTTCCCAATGCGTGCACTCTCTCGTGGTTGCTATATTGCCAATGTACACGAGCAGTATGGCTTATCATTGTGAAGTTTTACCTTAACATATAAAGTCAATGACTGACTTGATAACGGAATCCACTTGGCTCTCACACCGAATGCAGGGGCTATTATTCAACCGGTTCGAGCATTTCAGTTGTAACGTTAGCAGATGCAATATTAATGAAAATCTTTCACGCGGCAAAATAAATGTTCCATTGTTACAATGCAATAATAATAATAATAGTAAGTAAGAACGAAATCGAATCTACCTTTTTATTAATACATGATATGTGCACGACACCGTTTCAGCACACATAAATACTACGGACATATAAATGCACAGATTACATACACGATGCATATTGTTATGCTAAAATTTCAATAGGGGCGTCCTGAAAACAAAAAAATTTACGATTTGAAAAAGGTTGGTAAGGAATTTGCTGGTGCAGTATGTTCTCTGTCGTTGGGTAAGGTAGCCTGTCTACCGCAACGCAACGCAACATGACATGGGATAGGGCCCTATGCTTTATTAAGAAAAACAACAAAGTAGTTTTTGAGAGTGGATAACTTCACATTGTGAACTGGTGTGTATACAAGTGTAAAAATGTGCATTCTTACATGTGATGGGTGTAAAAATAAAAGTGTTCTATTAAACTACGTGGTTGCATTTAGAGAACTTTGTTTTGGGTCCAAATAAAACATGGCCAATGAGCAGAAAGAGTTTTAACGAGGAATGAATGTCATTACTTTCGATGGGTGCCACTGCACAACAGTTTGAGGAAGGCAATGGTCTGGCTGCTGTGTCCATTCCTTCACATTGAATGTCCTCCACATTCAACCATTATGTTGTATGTATACACACTGATTCACCTTACAAGACGAGATAATTAAATGTTGATTGTGTCTTACTGCCGTTTGGTTCGTACGCTTTCATCTATGAAACATTTGTATGTATTTATTAATTTATATACTATTCTTCCAGTGCAATACATCAATGTGGTTTTTTAATTATTATTCACATTATAGACTCGTAATTAGCAATAGAAACTTTTTCGCAAGCTAATAAGCTATACCTATATGTATAATCAGAAATGTATTTTCCAGAGATTTTTGGCAACAGTCTCGAATTTCTTTATTGTACAGCTTGTTTCGCAATCTGTTTTTAGGAGTTGAAGGTAGGTACTAACTCTCAGGTACTGCAACTAAACGGTTTAACTGACAGA
This sequence comes from Plutomurus gul, assembly GCA_019776185.1. NCBI lineage: Eukaryota > Metazoa > Arthropoda > Collembola > Entomobryomorpha > Tomoceridae > Plutomurus > Plutomurus gul. Next base: position 4,382 of record JABASC010001011.1, on the reverse strand, counting down.
ATTAATCATTATTCGGTTTAAATGATTTATGGTGGTACAACCATGCGGTGAATCCAACTGCAGATATTAAACGTGTTCTCGCAGTAATAAACATGGGTAGACAAAGGAATAACGCATTCACGTGTTTAATTGTATTTATTATTCATTACATTTTGTACCATGGCTATAGTATTGCACCTTTTACATATGTACAATGGATGCAGCAAACTCACAGAAGTCAAATTTTTTAGAAATACATTTCGAAAATCTTTGCATAAGAACACGTAGAAATAATAATACCTACTGAGTAAAGAATGAAATAAATGACAGATCAAATTAAAGGTATTTGAAGAATATTATATACAACACAACTACCGCATGTGGCACTTATGCGGAATAAAATATTATTGTTACGTTTTTGAGTCGTTCATTGACAACATTTAAAATGAGCTAACCCGAACCGACTCTTTATTATGTAATCGGTGGGGTTAAAGCTATAGTTCGTCAGACAATACAAACATTAGTTCTAATAATAAGTAAAGTGGTAAAAACTTGCCTTAGTTCTTCTAACTCCTGCAATTTATTTACTTACTGTATTAACAAATCTTACACTTGTTTTTGTTTTAAAGGCAAATATGGACTTCTGGAGGACAAGAGATAATCTTTCTTTTTTAAATTGACCAGTTTAACCTGTGCCAGAGGACACTTGCCACATAATTTGTTTGCCCCCATTACAAAGGTTATACACGTACTGTTTACATCATGAAGGCTTGGTTGATAGTTTTCAGAGGGTCTATTGTAGTTGCACCAAAAGTGAAATTGTGAACGTTATTAAATCAGTAGAGGATATTATCTGATCTACAGATCAGAAATATCTATCATTTCGACTTCATTTTTTTCTGTAGCGACCACCTTGGAAACTAACTTAGTTATGTACCTATGGAAGACGGACAAAAAAATTTCATGAAAATGAACTATCTATTTATTTACAAGGAATATGAAATTTTCATGGAATATAAACTTACTTTTGAAATAATTACATTAAAGCACAGATCACCATTTTTTTCAAATAAAGCCGCCATATTTCCATCAAATTTTAAGCACTCAAAATTATCTGATCTTTCATGGAGGACTTTTTTAGGGGTTGGTTTCCAAAATAGATGCATCTCATCAGCCTTCATCTCGACTCTATTCGAACTTTGTATTTGATTATTGGTTCATTTTATAGAAAATCACTACTAGGACACCCTGTGAAATTGTAAATATTATTACCTGTAAGTATACCGCGTGAATAGTTCCGGTGAATCAAGTAAAACGACAAATGCATAGAAAATTGAGTTCATTTCTTCTTCTTTTTTGGTCAAAACCACCAAGAAAGTTTTGTCGTCAGTTACTTGAAGAGCTATCCAATCGCATGAATCGTACTCGAAAATACCATGTGAAGAAAAACGGATATTTTGACCTACATAAATAGAATAAAATATAGTGCATACATTGCCAAACATATTGCTTGTATATTTATAATCAGGGTTTCGTAAATCCCACTTTTTCAGCTAAAATCCCATGATAGTGGGATTAAATGTGAATGAATTAATTGGTAGTCCCTATCCCTTATAAAATTAATAGCACCAAGCGTCTTCTATGAACAAACGTTTTAAAACAATCACAGTAAATTAATCCCACTGTCATAACCACACCCGAAACCCTGTATATACATAATATGCATTTATAATATCAGAATCTTTGGTAATACCTTCGAAAGTTCCAATATATGGATGATCTCGATAAATATGAGCGATAATCTTATCTGTCTTCCCTTCCCATTTGCAAGCACTGTGATTGTAACAGTATTGCGGCAGTGGACAAGGCACCTTTCTATACAGACATACATTTTCGTGACGTTCCTTTTCACAGGGTATTGCTTTCACGGGGCATCCTGCATCTGCATTTTCGCATGGAAACGCAACTCGACTTGAAATCCGTTCCATAACTAGATTTCGAATTTCATCTGAAAGTTTGCAATTCATAAATACAGTTATACATCAATATCAAACCATTAGTCACTATCCTATCCAAATACAAATCAAAATCTAAATTCAGAATTCATTCAGATCAATAATAAAGCAATTAAGAATAAGGTTTCTGTTTACCCATTGGTTGTCGACACGTAGGACAAAATAATGGCTTGAATGCAGTTAGAAACATTAAGCGACATACGGAACAAATGACATGGCCAGATTTGCACTGGTAAATCGGAGGTAGTGCGTATTCAGTACATACGGGGCATTCAAAAAAATCAGCTAATTCACTGTTCCTGATTTTTCTCTTCTCTGCCAACGATGTCATTTTTACTCGTGCACACTTATAATTAGGCAACTCAATGTTTTTCAAATTTTATTTCTAATGAAAATATTCTTTTTATTAGACTCACTGTATGTCCGAAGTAAACAGCTAAAAGGAAACCAAGACACTAAATGTCATTGAAAGCACAGCCTGTTGGAAACGAGCTGTCCTCAAGACAAAGGAAGGCAGTAATTTGAATTATTTGTTTATCGGCTACTCTGATAGCAGTAAAGCATCTATAAGGACAGTAATACAAATTGTATACCGACAATTCTCTCGGTTTTACATGAAATAAAACTTCATATGAATTAAGCACAAACGAATTATATTTAAATGAAACTTGTATTGTGTTCTTCAACAAATCATACGTACATAACTTGTATTTGCTACATACTACACTACATAGGTTATAATAGCCAACCTTTTACTACATACATCTGTAGTAAATTAAATTCGGGCATCTTGGCCAGCACAAGTATTTAGCAATGGTGCATTTTACCCGCGAGAAATCCTACACTACTTTTTATTTGCGAAGAAGTACACAATCATTGTACATTTCAGATATTTTATTATTAAAAAAATTTAAGTAATTGAAGAAAAACCATTATAATTTCAACACACCAACGTTTAATCACAGTAAAAAATCAATGCACCCAAGAGAAGACACATTAGAGGTCGAATTATTTTTCTGTGTAAGCGCACACTGCACAGACCCAATTTCTACGATAAGATAAGATGGGTGCATTTCTATGGAAAGAAGACGATTTGAATGACTAATTTATTTAGGATTTCTGGGCCAAAAGCACAAAGTACATAGCATATACAAAGCATAACAAGACACTAAATATGTAGTATGTATATGTGGAATGTGTGCATGACAAGGTACGATATGAATTTCTGTGAATTGAGTGCCACTGGAGAAGAAACAAGTTGAAAACGTTTCATAGCAGTTTTCTGCCCTTTTATATCATATCATATCGTTTCGAATAGAATTTGACAAAATGACAAAAATTTCCGTTTTGCAAATAAATAAGTTGTACTAACATATTTTGGGTATCACTCGGAACGGACTCAAATAAATTTTAACACATTGCATATAGAATTAATTACTCTGTACATGAAACAGAAATGGCTGAATTTTTAGATGCTTCATTTTTATGGACTTTCAAATTCTCTTGTTGATAGCCAATATTTAAATACTCTCACTAGTTTGTGTATACGGCTTTGAATATTACACTAATCGTATTGTCTTATTGCAACTACTTCTGTGTGTGGTTAGTGGATGTATTTATGTACATAATACAAGCATTCAGTCATTTCAGTTATACATTCAAGTATTCCAGTCATATGAGTACCTTCCAGTAATTATTTTCCCCAAACGTGTAGTACACGTACTACTAAGGTGGAAGTGACATCTCACCATCTCATTGTGTCGACTCTGACAGGTCGAGTGGATACTCGACTTACTCGAGCTTACTTACTTAAGAAGAATGCAAATCGTGTTTAGTCGTGCTAAAGGTCTTTTCGCTCAAATTAATCAAGGTCTGATTTTACCATGTAATTTTCTATGAATTTTCTAATGTTTTTATACACATTTTACGATATTGTGTACTACCACATTCACTCATGTCACAACTCTCACAATTACAGGGTGGCCCACAAGTCACGATACACTGATAATGAAATAACTTAATTTGAACATGTAATAATATTATATCATAATAAGTGAAGTATCATTTCAAAGAGAAATAAAGTTTCCATCAGTCTAGCCTTACGCAAAAGTAAGTTTTTTTGCATTTAATTCCTACCTTTTTGAGTATCGCATGTTTACATTTTCAATCTGAAACGGGCTCACATGAGCTTACACACAATTAAAGTCCGCCTTTTTCATTGTTGTAGTATAATTGTTTGTAAATGCTGATGTTATTTTATATGTTTATCAGGGATGGAAAAAACCCGGGTTTTTTAACAATAAACCCCGACCCATGGGTTTATTAGGGTTTTTTGGGTTTTTTGGGTATTGGGTTTTTTGGGTTTTTTATGTTCTAAAGTATATACCA
>JABASC010001010.1:0-28532 GCA_019776185.1 Plutomurus gul | reverse complement strand
AGTGTGTTTCATCTTTGTTCACTGTCAAGTAAGTAGAGTAGGGTGATTTCTAGAAAGATTCTCTAAATCCTCTCTTACAAGCTTGAAACAGCACATCAATGTTTAATGAGGACAGAACTGGTAATAATTAGGGAAGTTTGATTTCATTACTGTGGACGGTGCAGATTCGGCTTCCACTTCTCTTGTGGCAGCATGAGTGATGCCGTGGCTATCTTGTCTGCACATACATTGTAAATTACATGGTGTACATCCTGTGATTCAAGAAATTAGGAGCTTTATCATTTAATTCGCATTTTCAAACATTTACGTGGGTACTCTGTCGAAGACAGCATCAGGTGATGTAATGTTGTTGCACAACGCTGTATTATACCAAATGTCGTTACTGCAACAGTTGACTGAGGTGGCAGATGTTCTCATGAACTTTTTCCTACTGTCCATTCGTAACTCAAGTCGACAGACAGTAGTCGACTAATTTGAAATGATATTCTCTTGAAGAACCGTTAATGTCATTACGCGTTGACAATAATTATTAAGACGTGTGAGGAAACAAGGTACAAATTCTTTGAATCGTGCATAGTGCCCATAGTTAAAAACAGTAGAAAACAAAAGCACGGGAAGTACATATATATTTTGTGTATGATATAATCTAAATGCACAAAAAGCACACGGTAAGCAAAATTATGCACAGAGGACTTTTGGCAAACACTTCTCGCGCTTTGCGTAGTAGTAGTAGTAGTACCTACTTACATTGGTTAGTTAGTGTCTTGTGCTGTTGCTGTTAGTACAGTGCCAATTGTTAACATTACCGGCATAACCTGTAAGTAGTCTTTGCTAGCACAGAAGAAGAAAAATTTCCCGTCTGCCGTGTGCAGCACACAAGTTGCAGCATTGTAATATTTTTTGTGTATCTCGTCACATCGTAAAATAATTGCAGGACGATACGTGAATGATGCCGCAAAACTTGAGAAACTTCTATACTTCAAATCTAACTCATTAGGTAAACACATCCTTTCCTGTATCTATCTCGATTAGCACAGATTACACTTCAATGTGATTGTGACCAAACCAGTGAAGTCAAGGAGGGGCTGAAGTTGGCTAATTTTCAAGTTATCCATTGCTAAATGTTATTACCTATTTTATAAGAAATATTAGAACAGCAGAAGAGAAGAGATGGTAGATTCTTCTTCAGCCAACGCAGGTAACTGTTGTGTAGGTCTGCACACTTGAGTTTCTCTGCAAAAAGAGATATTTTGGTGAGAGATTTGCTCACGATTTCGTACACTAATGTTAATACAAATTTCGTTGGTACTTTTAGTATGGATTTCTAGTGATGATCATTATCAGCATCTTTTAAATATAAAAATGTCGTCGTAATTACAGTTGAAAAGAGTCGATACAAGTAAAATGATGAAGAAGACACACACAGAGCCAACGTTAAATTGAATAGAAGTACATATTATTAATTGTTGTGCAATTATTAATGTTGCAGGAAGAATTGAAAATTAATCAGCATTGTGCAGAATATTAAAATACCTATTGGTTGTAACATACACATTCAGAGGTAGCCGCACAGCCAGTTACACACGGGAAGAAATGACACAAGTACAACAATTTAGCCTTTTTTTTAGATTGTTGAGTAGGTTGTTTGTTTACTTAGGAGTCTAATGATACGACAAGCCTAACAACTAAGTACGTGGGAAAATGAAATAAAAAGTCACCATGATTAATATAACAGAATCAAAGCAGCCGTGTAGAAAATTGAAATGTACACAGGAGAAGAAGTTTTGGGCGCAATACACATACATTTGTTAATTCATCCAATGGCAGAAACAGAAAAGTCCATATTATATTTTATTTGCATTGTTGGATATTCATGAATCAAATTAAATATACATATTTCACCTTTAAAATGCCTAATATGTGCATCGGACATAAATAAGTAATCCTGCATTCAGTTAGCCTCTTTGATTTATTGTCTTTTGTGTTCTTGTAATCCCTACATATTGTTAACAAGATTCTGTATTTGGTAATTCACTGTTCACTGGTTAACCCTTAACACACAATAACAACTATGATCTTGTAAAAGTAGAAATTCTTCGGCTTCTTGTCAAAACAAATATGTAAGCTTTTGAAGTACATCTTAAATTTTTTAAACAATTTTATACTGCTTTCAATGTTATAATTTTGATTATTTCGTTTCCCATAATATTATGTAGGACGCAACTCCATACATAATAGAATTAGCAAATCTTATAAGCGATAAAATCAACGAACCAGAAATCTCACATGACGAAGAACACATAAACAGAAAATATGGAATTATTCATTTATTAAAATGGGTTAAAATGGTACAACATGTACAAAGAATTTACACACTCTTTTAGAAGGATGGAGAGCAGAAAATTTAATATTCACCTTGCATCTTCACAATTATTTCGTGAATAGTCTGAAATATAGGCTATTGGCTCTCAATCTTATTGTGCGTATGCATTTTGCATATGTAATAAGTTGATTGAAGTGATTCGTATGATTCGAATACTAAACCCAAAGCTTTGAATTGAGTCGAGCATTCTCCTCTGCTGTTGAAGGATAAGTCGTGATCCATTTAAATGCTTTGTGAGATCAAGCAATATAGAAGAAATTCCATAAATCAATTGCAGATATATTAGCTAATTCCCAGCTTTGGAAATAAGGTTGGATACAATGCACAATGAGAATCTATTGATATGTTGCAAGATCTTTACTCGTATTCATAAATCCGCGTAAATAATAGCAATAATCGAGGAATTCAATGTGTATTACGACATTGCATGTGCAGTCCTCACTTGCTTACTCGTAAACCAGTCATACAGAACATTATTCTCCAATCCTTATGCAAAACTCCGTACCTATACTCGATTATGCTCATAATTTATTTTATTGTATTGTAATGGCAACACATTAACCGTGTTATTAGGACTATAAAAATCCGGATCATTTTTTTATATGGTTAGAGCTGATCCCACCAAGAAGAGCATCTCATGCAACAATACACATGAATAAAATTCACACTGAACTACCTAAAAATATCAAAGATCATACAAAGGCGACTCCACTACTAGGTCAATCTCACTCTCAGTCAGTCTATGTGTATAACGCGATTTTATCTCTCAATCTTATATCATTATCATGAAATCATCTTCTAGGTTCCCCTCCCCATTAAATTATACATGATTTTTGCACACTTGCAGTATCTATGCATACACCCCTCTACCAATATGAGCATTCATAATTTCATACGTAGTCACGGTTCTATATAAATTCTTACGAAATCCGTTGCAAAAGTCAGCAGATCACTTTCATCTTCCTATGAACACTGTATAATGAGTATCTCATCCTCCTTTCCTAACGAAATTAAAGTGCAAGAATTAATCCCAAGGAGAAAAAATTGCATTCGTGCGTAGCATGGCCAGTGCCCCGTTCCCTACAAGACCATCTCATACATCTTCTACTTACTCCCTTCTACTATTTACTACAGAAGTATACAGTATTATAGACACGAATAGAGGATAATCTCCACATTACTGTTGCAAATGGAGCTCATACCAATTATTGCTCGCCTTTCTTATAGTATAATGCGTGCTTTTCCATTGTACAAAATACCATGTACCACAGATCTACCTAAAATGCACAAATGATGTTGCACTGTGCACGCAGCCATGTGTATAAGCGCACATGTTGGATTGCTGACAGAGAGAGGGAGAAGAGAAGGAGTCGAGACGTTATGTCATGCTGTAACAATTCTCATGAATCACAGTACTTTTCTTTATTACAGTATTATAATTTGTGTAGGTTATGTCATGTCAAAGACAAGTGTACATCCTTTAATCCTGTACCCAATTGTAAATATGTTTTATGATAAGGTGCATTGTGCCAACCTTCAGTCGTTCTTAGTATTATGGAGGCATTAAAATGTCAAAGCAAAGGAACGCCAAAGAAAGGGGTGTGTTCCATTTCTTTACAGCGTGCCATGCGGTAGAATTTTTCTTAGAACGCTAAGATTAGTGTGTGTGCAATATAATGCTACGACAGCAATTTAATACAAACACATAGAGCGAGTGAAAGATGTGTCGGTGCACCCAACATCATCATTAGTCCGACTAAATGCACAGTCAGTGTTGTTTTTAGGCTACTTTTACGAAAGAGTAAAGTATAATTTGTTGAGACGACAGTTACTCATGGACAAATTCACTTTTACACTTCTCATGTCACATACTATTTTCATTTTTAATGGTAACTCTCGTCGCTTCAATAATTTATTTAATTGTATGCACAGTACATTCACACAATCCAACTACCCAATGGGCTGTGTGTACTATATAAACTCAAACAAAGGGACATAAAGGTGTTGCCTTCTTCCACTAATTGCAAGCCCACGTACTATTTAGCACAACGATAAGCAACAATTAATGTGACATACGAAGCATTGCGAGTAAGAGGGGACTATAATTTAATATTGAAATTACCTATCGTTTTGTTTACATTCCATTAGAAAAAATTTACAAGATGCACACACACACACAGAAAACTCTGTGTAACCTAAACAGCCTTCCATTCTGCATTTGTTATTTTGAGGCGTAACAGTCACTATTCTTGCAAGGATTCTATTTTTTGAGTGCATGTTCATGTTTGAAGAGCAGTGAATGACATCAAATTAGAATATTTGAATACTAATACAATGTTGAGCTTGAACTAAATAGACACGAGATGTATTCATAATTCATAGGTATATCCGCCAAATAGCCATGATTGACAATGCAAAACAAACTCGATTAGAATGAATGTAGTTAATCGCATGCAAAAAAGCGTTAGTAATTACATATTATTTATTCAGTATATCGTTGAACACACGCTCATAAATAAACACTATCGACAGGATGGGACAAGTGCTTTCTTATTATTATTGGCAGTATAATATTATGCTGCTCTATTTTACAATGAATACGGCAAGGCTCTCCCATAAATTAAACTTGGCCTTAAATGGAATTGAATCATCAAAATTGAAATGAAAATCTGCAGCCATCATCACCTTTGACGGCCATGGGGCATCGCAGGTTTGTGTTATTAGAGGCGACTAATAAAAATGTATAAGCATCTCATGAAGGAATCGTCTATAATATCTGCCATGAGAAGATAAAATTATCCTTTCACCAACAGCTAACTTTGATTTTATATTTATTATACTGTTCCATTATAGACAGGCGTAAAAAACAATGAGATTAGAACAGTTCATATTATAGCAATGCGTGGATAAGGTATCAATTAAACCCCCATCGGCCCTTATCCCAACAAAACAATTCCTTTTCATTTTAATCCCTTCTTTTAAGGATTCGAAATCTTATAAAAATAACACTCCTTTTATATTGTCTACTACTATATGGCTAACACTGGCTGATTCTTTTTATCACAATAGTCAGCACAAATGACATTGAATTTGATATGACGATAAAAATGATTCTTGTAAATAACCTTTGGAAATCTAAGCTATCGTTTCATCTTCGTTTTTTAGAGTCAGTCATCAAATTACTATTGTGTTGGTATTATAGACGGAATTAGATACTTTATTCATGTTTTACTTTTACATTGGGTCGCATTGTTTCATTCTTCTCTCTCCATTCAAATGTGACCAACTACAAATAGGGATGCGGAGCATGGCCTTTCCCATCATTTGTTTGTTTGAACTTATTAGCGACTCCTCTGCCCATTGTCTAACTCATACAGTTCAATTAATATGTTGACTAATGTTTTAGAAAATCTTATTGCATTTCTCATAATATACGTCTAATTAATTATCTATCATAATAAATGAAGGCGTATTATGATTGCACACGTACTGTATATCGGTCAAAATAACACAATTTATTACTTTTATTACCTGTGACAGTAAGACGAGTTAACATTACAAGTATAATAAATGGCGTCTGCTAAAATTCATACTTCCTGCAGGCAAAAATGATGGCACTAAAAGGCGATTAAGTGGGATTTATCTTCCAGGAACAACAATATTTTGAAACTTAAAACGTGCAACCCAACTTAACTTGGCAGAAGGTTGCGTAAACCTTACCTTACGAAAATAAATAAGTGTGGACAGAGGGAACCATATGTCCATTGTCCCTGAATTCCTAATACCCAACTGCTTTGTATGCAGAATATTTATTGCACGACAGAGTTAATTCATAATAGACTCTCGAGTTTCAGAGGGAAATGACAAAAGCTGATTATATATTGATGCATATACACTACATACATATACACAATATAAATTGTAATACTAATTCTTGATTTCTGCCCGATTTCATTTCTGGTTACACCTCTGTCACAGGCTGACAGCTAAGGATGTATTAATCATCATCAACTATCATACCCCTGCTAAGTGAGATAAAAACGACAATAGACGGCATTAAATAAAAATAACTGCAAAGGGATCTAGAAACTTTGATGCGGCCGCGCTAGTAGTGTTTCTATGGGGTGTACGTAGTACGTATTTTATGTTGCATGTTGTGGAGAGTATGTACTACGTTCTGTAAGTAATAGTGTTCGTTTAATGAAGAGAAATTGCATTCTTGCTTGCAGTTAAGTTGATTGCGCTAAAGATAGAGATGGGAAGAAGAGTTTCATTCTTATTAATGCAGTAGATATTATTATATACCTATTTATGCGTTCTTAGTTTCGTTATAAGTAGAGTCTCATCTAGCCTCCAGTGCTTGAATTTTCCGTGAAGAAATTGCATTCGGCATGTGCTTGTGTTTGTGTACTATACTACCATGTACAACTCGCTAGACTAATATGAAGCTTGTAACATGAATCTGAAGAAACAACAATCAACAATAACTCTTTAAAATGACATGGAGTGCATGTAGACTCAATTCACACGTACATTTAACGTTTGTTGTTTGTGTTGTGATGTCTCATCTGCTAATTTTGTACTTTTCACAAGATCTCTCTTGCTAGCTTTATAAGCGGACTGAAAATTGCAGAAAATACCCATTGCACAGTTTCAATGTGCAATGGCTCTAAAACGTTTCTCTATACATGTTGGTTAACATGCTGTACATGAAGCATATTCGCATGCAGAGTTACTGTATGTGGTTGGTGCACTACTGCACTGAAAAATTCAGTCGACCCCTAGCAAACTAGCAAACCAAAGACACCAAGATAGTCACGAAAACTTAAATTTTCCAGTCACGAAAAGTGAGTCAAAGGAATTTTAGCATGTACTGTCCTATTCACCTGTTTTTTTGCTTTTGCCAGGTATTCATTTTATTATTTTTGTGAAGCGAGTGTGTAACTGTGTGCTGTGTTGTCTCTAACTAACAATTGTGTGCATGCATTGCAATAGTAGAGGTATAAACGTCATTCTACTGTTGCATATGATTTTTCTTCATATAGCGTGTATACAATCATAATTTTGTGAAATATATCAACTTTGACATTAAATACGTTTGAGGTTTTTCATTTTTCTGTGATAAACTTTGTGCATTCAGAGGCTTACCGCAAATAAACGTCCAAGCATTACTCAAAACAGATCCACCACATTAGATTTATACAATTTTTTACACTTAAAGTTGGCACACATGCGTTACATGTTTCTTTCATGTAGCGCAAATTATTATAACTGTACATACCCGAAATTGCTTATTAGAACAAAGCACAAACACGCACAATTGTCAACCGCTACATTTCAGTAAGGAGAAGTAAATATATATTTCAGATCAGAAAGATCGTCACTTTGGTGTTGCCAGGTTGTTTTAATACCTGTGATCTAGTCCGCATTACAACTCACAATCAGTTTCAGATGTTTTTACGTATATGGTCTTCTACAACTTTAAAAAAAGGTTGCTCAATCAGTTGAAAATAGTAATAATCTAGATTTTCAATATAACTATTTAGATGGTTCTGTCTACAACTCTACAATCTGCAAGCATCTTTACGAGTTCTTTTACACTTTTGGTTAGGCTGTTACGCATCCACATTATTTTGGGCATCCACACCAGGAAAATAATGTGCGAACCCTTTTCAGTGCGCAACACCAACTTTTATTGGATGATACATACATATGTTTATTCTTTCTCACAATCAGTTTAGCACAGCGTTTTTATTCGCACTATTACTAATGTTACAATGCACAAATCGTTCCTTGGTGTGTGTAGTGTGAGAGTGTGAGTAGACGAAATTACACAAAATGGAATGCGAACAAGATGACTACGTGTAAAATTATTTGCTCTGATTGCCCAGGAAATTATCTGTTGCACAGCACCATAATAACTCTTATATAAGCTTTATTGCTAAATGATAAGTGCGGACGCACAGATGAATTTTCCAAGCTCACACAACTAGCAGTACATGATCATTGCACACACAAAAATATTTATGCTATCATTCTTGTCTTCTAATTCTAGGAAACAGTTTTGAAGTGCTTTCAGATACTTTGCAGAGACATTTCTAAATATTATTATGTAAATAACCTCTGACTGAGCAGTCGCAGTCTGATGATGGGATCTTAGTAGTCTAGGAGTACATCGGTGTTAAATGTGACCAACGCAATCCTAAATATTCCATAGGCATCTACGGTGAATTATGGCCACAACAATCCTAATTATGCATACGATTTTGGGCAGATTGACCATTATGGAATGGATCTCTGTATCTGCACTCGGTGTACACTGTGCAGTCAATAATGTAGTTATCCTCACTCACCAGAACTTGTAATCACTTTGTAAAGTGGTGTGATTAGGACAACATAATCGTTTTACACACAAATTCTGCAAAACGAATATTTCTCTACAATAGATTTAGACGATTCCATTTAAACTACAATACTGCAATTTAGGTTGCTGCTTACGATAAAGACAAAAGCAGCATTATGGCTTAACTTTGCACTTCTTTGCTACATTTTTCTGCAACAATGCAATAACCGATTACCACTCTCTTGCGCATTTGTACACACACTCATCTTTGTGCAGTGCTTTTGAGCTCATCCTGGCAATGGCCAATAAACAATATCATTATCTTGTCTAAGAGTCCCCTTCTTCGTCGTGTATTCCTCTACACTATTACAGTGAAAATGATAACAGTTCTGGTGGGTGTGATTGGATGCAAATGTGGCATCTGACATCAAATTAGAAACTATCCATTTACCCTAATAAAGCCAACGAAGAAGTTACGCATGTACATGATGGCAATGTGTGTGTATAATAAATGATAGTGTGTTGATGATAAATACCAAGGCTTGACCTGTTTATCTATAACAACCACATACTTTATATTAGTACTTTGTAATCTGTGACATTCAATTGTGGTCCCGCGTCTCAAATTTCACAGAATTTCAGAGACGGGCTCAAAAACGAATTAATACCTGGGCCCAAGAGAACAATGTGACAAAGACAATTTTCCTCTCATGTAATTTGTACTACATGACCAGAATATCAATAAACGGGGCTCACTTTTTCTTAGACGGACACTGAAATTTGAAGGGTTGCACTTTTCAAAGAATGCACTTTTACTTTTAACGGTCTCTAATGAACGGCCACGTATAAACAGGAGTTGTAACTGTGAAATCGCGATTTGCTGATACCTTAGACTATTGTAGAGAGTGAATTAATCATGCTTATAACCTACAGGTAAAACGTACTCGCTCACGACTCACTCAATTGAACCAATACCGTACTCATGAATGAAGATGCTTGCTGTCACTGTATTATAATATTGAATTTACGTCCGATGATTAAATGCTACGGTGAAGCATTCTTAAATTTATACACAAGTATTTAGACTTTCCATTGGAGATCTATTAACATTGTCGAGAACACAGTTTGACTGACTGAGAGACTCAGCCCTTAGCATGAAGAATACAATCAGTAATAGAATTTTTATCGTTGACTTGAAATGTTTACGTTAGAATAAATGGTCAAGAAGACTTGTGTAATTATTTTTAGCACCCTAGTGTGAATGTGGTAATCTGATATTCTATCGTCTTCCCGTTGTGTGCAATGGGCAACCATTGGGTGCACAGTGCACACACAATAGTATATAATGGTAGTATCGCGTATTAATTCAAAAGATATCAAAACTCTAAGGGATATAGAATTTAAAATTCATATTGTTCGCAAATTGGCATATTTGAGTCTATATAGCGTTTCTACTTGTTCAGAAGTCTATTCACTAAACACTAGATAGATTATTGCATTATAAACCACTATGTGAATGATTACGTGTAAAATTATACATCCAACAACACTTGAAAGCACGGCAGTAGAAGTTATCGGACACATTATCAACGCTATTCCTTGATGAATATCAGGTCCTAAGAGCTGGTCACGCTTGACACAATTATTATCAAATGAATTCTTTAATTCTCTCTCTCTCTCTGTGTGAAAATTTTTAATTGATTGCCATGCATGAATTGATACAGGCCCTACCCAAACAATGTATATTTTCTGGCAAACGTCAGGTACGCGCCAACAATAACGAACAAGGTGCTCACAGTAGTAGTAACACTTTGCAGTGCTTTTCTTTCGAATCCAAATACACAATACACAGACCCTTAGTGCCGCTCCCTTAATAAGTGATATTTAATAACTGCTTGTAGTAAACTCCTATCTCAACCATATTGAGAATTTCATGATGCAATGAACTGTTTCCTTTGAAAGCCTCTACGACTTGTACACTCCGAAGGCAATCAACCCACTTGTATGTATGTAGGAACATTTTGAAATATCAAGTTTCAATTTCTTGTCAGTTTTGCTGACTACCGCACATTGTTCTTTGCATAAATATGTGTCCCATTTTACTATGGGATAAATGAATGCAATAATTACAACCAATTATAGTCAATTAAAAACTTTGCGTGCTGATTTCTACTCATTTTGCTATTAGGTAGCCAGACTGTAATTATTATGTCATAGATGCAACTTGCAATATTAAAGGTTGATGGATGCAGTGCCGATGCACCCAGAACATACATGTTAAAAGAATACTGAGATTCAGAATCTGCATATTTAAAGAAATTAGTGGAAACCACACACAACTACCTAGCTATATATGGCAAATTCATGAAATTTCATTATTGCAACAATGTGTGTGGAAGGAAGTGTAATACTTTTAAAATAGTTCAGTGAATGAATAAAATTGGAAAAGACCATTTTGTGAAATTTTGATTGTCTAAATGTATGTAAATTCTCATTTTTGATATTCAATACAACATCAAATGTTTATACATGGAAAAAATTGCTTGTTTGTCTGTACTTTAGTATTTACAAAGTTAAAATACAAATTGAGTACTGCTTCTCCAATTCCTGTCATGTTTTTCTTTTCTGTTGTAAAAAATACAACTGACTAATGTGCTTTTATAATTGCATCAACTAATATTTGCTTTTTTATGGGGTGCATCGTGACCAATCTGAAATCTCATACTATGAGTCCCAGACACTATTACTTGAATGCTAAAAACCAGTTAAAATCTTTGCGTTTCATGGACGTTTCATTTATTATTACAGATTTGAATAATATTATGACACATCTCTCTATCGCACGTTTGTATGTATATACTGTTTATACAAATTGCTTTGGAAGGAATGAATATGAAATGGTTGTATGAAACGATACTGTGTTTCGGCAACTGGATTTTAGTAAAAGGCTTTTACTCGACAGATTAGTCGCACTCTGATGTGTACGTACAAACCAATAAAATTCTGTAATCAGTTCTCTGATTTGTGTATCGATTACGCTCACCTCACTAGAATACAGATTAAAATCTTACGTTGCTCACCTGTGACGCGACTTGTTAACAATCAATCTTGAGATAACCAGACAAGACAAGATTCGTAAACAGATTTATTTACTTAAACTTTATCTTCTTTACGCATGATGCATCTACACATTTATAAACGGACAAACAGGATACACACACTTCTGAAGTTATTACCTACTTTATTGTTTACTTGAAGATGAAATGAGGAAAAAGTATATCCTTTCACACTTAAATCAATCCTTCCATAGCATGAAACAGGTGTGTTTGCAGTAAATCATAAATCTCACCATAGATAGGTACTGTTGGTTGTAGGTATTTATGCATTTTCATTTTAAGTACATGTATGAATTACATTATATCTATCATTTGGTTTAAGTATACAATGCAACATAATATGAACGCAAGCTTGTCCTGTTTTATGTGTTGACACACGCTGCACGCTGTGTCAGGAACGTTTCCATGAATCAGGAAACGTAAAAAAACCTGCTTGACTTTGTGTTTTTTTAATTTTTGACAATGTGAGACTGCAGATCTTGTGAAATAAGAAAAAATACAAATATTAATGTCAACAATGTGTGAATGAATGACTTTAAGATCAGGACACGGCACAGGCTTCGTAAATATTATGTATATTGCGACAATGACGTATTCTCCATTGAGCAATGGGACATTATTTTACAGATACTGTGTTTTATGTATTATAGTGAGTGAAAAATGTCCGTTGTCACAAGATTGTCAATTGAGATTATGCAAAATGAGTACATTTATTGAGTAAATGTTTGTAACTGTTGTCCATCAAATGCAGCAAACTATGGACATCAATTCAAATTTGAATGCATTCCAATTCCTCCGGCAAGTTACACGAAAAAGAGTAAAATATGAAACTGCCCATTACTCAATGACTTTGAGTAATGGGCAAATGAATAAATTTGAGGGCTCACGCAAACATTTTCTCCTCATTAGTACATATCTGCACTTATTAATAGTTTCTCTCATCTCAATTAGCCGATAAAGGTTTCGATGGCTCCTTATCAGATCATCTTCAATGCAAATTGACTGAATTAAGATAAAAATGAGGATGATATTAAAAATGAGAGAAAGTTTCGCTTTCATTTTAATTACGATTTTTTAAATCTATTATGTAAATATTTCTTTTGCATTTCTATGATGGGAATCTAAAATCCCTGACCAATTAAAGATCTCAAGGTGACTAAACATGAGAATATTTATCAGTATTTTACTACAAATTACCAAAGGTTCTTTGAGTGCAATCTGTAACAAAGTTTATTGGTCTTTTACCGCAGCACTTTCATAACACTCCTTGTAGGCTTATTATTTAGTTTCCCTTTACCTATAGGTATTTTCTTACCATTAACCTTTACATCTACTAAAAACATCACTCTGTGTAGGCTGTAATTCATTCTGCCTTACAAAGAATGAAAATGGGAGAAATATTAGCAAAGGTTGATTGAAAAGAGGAAGTACACACAGCAATGACTAGCACGTCTTCACAATATACAATACCAGTTAATAACTTGTCAAGAAAATTGTCAATGGGCAAAGAATTTGTCTGATGCCCAATGTAAGCGACATGACAAGCAAATGAAAGTGCAAGTTAATGTGAATACAGAGTAAGAAAAGTTTCCGAACAAACTATTTAAATACCTTTGCCGTACGGTGATTACCTATCTCTCATCGTTGTTCCGCATCCACTCATCCACAAAAGTCCTATTAAGCATGTCAGCAACTTATAAATTACTAGATTTTATCTTCCTTATCTTTTACTGTCGACAATTCTATAAATTAACGGGCAAATACTGTGTACGACAAAGGTCTGCCTGAATAAAAACCTATTAGAAAAGGTACATTAGACCTAAAGAATCAAAGTTGCATAGATATTTTTGCATTTGTTTTGGCTTCATTGTTAAAGTGCATTCTGCAGAAGACCGCAATGAGCTTGTAATTTTGTGTAAACAACACGAAGAAGATGCATTACGATCTGTGCAGAATACATTAATAGAACATGTTCAGATTCTTGTCTGCAGTCTTTAAGCTAATCATTTATTATATCATCTTACGAGAGAGAAAATCATATAATAATAATAATGTAGTACAAAGGTTTAAAAAAATCATGTCAGTTTAATTTAACCACTACAATAGAAATACTCTAAAGAATAGAGATACTACACACACAGTAGTAGTATTTATTTATATTGCTTGAGTAGTTATATTTTATATCGTTTCAATTTAAATAAGGTACATTTGTAAGCAATGTGAATCCTGATTTATATTACGATACCTCTCAAGCCAGTCGAGTACAACAATGTCTATTATTATTCGTATGTATATGCATCACATACACAGAGGCTCGTACTTATTGCTACAAATTCTTAAAATGAATTTCCCCTTGTTCATTTTTCTCATGATTCATGATCTCTGGTTTGACTTATTGTTATTTAGTTTCGAGTTGTAATGTGGAGGCACAAATGCGTGCATCAAACTTGTAAGTTCGCCTTACTATGAGGCTCATTTTTAGCCTTTAGAATGAATGTTATCGGATGGAAAAGGGAAAGTTCAGAAATAATAGACAAAAATAAGTATGTAGTATGTGAGCTGTGCAAAGATGGATAGTCTCGAGTTGACATGCCTAAAGAGAAGCGATCTTAGTGTGCACTATTATGAATATGGGTAGCTATGTTTTATTATCAACTGTGACTGCTTGTAGTTATGTGCACAAAGTGGAATTAGAATTGCATATTACTCCGTCAGCACTGACCAAACAACTCGTAGAAACAGAACAGAAGACTGTTACGTTATTATTACAATTTACAATTACCCTAAGAGCAGGTTTTCGCTTTCACAACTCATCTGTAGTCAGAAGAAGAGTCGTGGTAGATGAGATGATGAGCGTACACATTTGCAAAGTAGACCTACCATTATCAAAGTGTATGTCTGCTTGTTTCTAATGATGAGTGCAGAATATTACACCTTCAAAGCCTAATGCATTATTCTGTGTCACAAAAGCTTACTTTTTCTGCGATTAATGCGTAGTACCGTAAATGCCAAAATAAAAGCCTTCGATTGTAATACTGCACTTTTATAAACGAATTATAAATATGGCACAGGTTAGAGATAAATCGCTGGTGTTGTAATGCATTGTTAGATGAAGTGGTCGGAACACCATTGAAATCTGTGAAATTAATAGAGAGAAGTGGGGATTAAAAGAGAGGACTGAGTCCTCTCTTGACCACCAAGGAGGAAGGACGTCCAGCAGTCTCGCCCGTGTTATAGGGCGTGACTGAGGAAGGTTCTAAGACAGGCCGGCCTCCACACCCTTTAACACAACCGTTCTAAAGGCAAAGCCACGCCATTTTTTCCCCATCCAAGTGCAGGCTGATATACCGAAACGTCGACACGTATTTCCACATTTTCCCGCATGCGTATCTCCACCTAAGTGGAGATAGGTCCCAACCCATATTACCCCAAAAGTCCCCACCCAGGAACCGGACTCAAACAACACCGAATGGAGTTCCGGAGGATAGGGCGGAGGTAAGGGCGGGCGGTGGGCCAGGTAAGTCAAATTTTAGACTTTTCCCCTCTATCACGCACGCTTCCTTCTGTGAAGCCCCCCCAACCCCACTTCTCTCTATTAATTGCACAGATTTTAATGGTGTTCCGACTTCATCTAACTATAAGTATGGCACACTTTTATTAATCATGAACTTAAACATTTGAATTTTCGTCAAGATCTGATACATTTTTCAAATGAGAATTATTCCTGAAAAAATTGACTTCAGAGGCCTAGAATAAGTAAGTGACAACTAGGATTAAGAGGTTGGAATATTGGTTTGTGGTACAAATGGAAACCCATGCTAACTGGAGCAAATTTTAAGTAGCAGTTATCAAGATGTCATTGTTGGCACTAAGCAATGGCTATTAATGCAATTTACACGGTAGTGTGCTTATCGATGCTCGCTCGCATGTAGGTAGATAGAACAATGTATGCTTCTCTAAAAATCATTGCATAACAAATAACAAACAATGTGTATGTATTCATATGTATATCTGTCTGTAAAGGTACTTCACTGTTTATCTAACGTTCGACACACACTAGTTCTTACTAATTAGACAAAATTACGGGCTACCTACCGGGTTTGTCTCGACTTTTCCACGTGTGGTGGTCGTAAATGTAAATTCATTTGATTGAAATATTGCATACACTGTGTATCTCTATAGGGTACATTTCCTATGTAATATAAACTGCAAAGAATTGTAAAGGTTATACATCTAACGCATTATAAAAACAGCGCGGATAAGTTGTTCTATAATTTTACTTACTTTGGTAGAACCTTATTTTAGTGTAATGTATTTGCAGACACATTACTGACATTACTGACATTACTCACAATTAGTCTGTATATTATTAATCGCATAAGAAAAAACTTGCACCCAAATTTAATTATCCGTACCGCAGTCGGACCGCTCACCACACACGTTTTGACTTTGACACGACTGCGCACTGCAATAAATCAAAGACGCTATTACACACGTCACAAACAACGTTTTCAGTCCATAAATATAATCACCACTGATACATGTAATTTACATGAATTTCAAAGTAAATAGTATACTTTGTAGGTCAATGCGTGCATTAGAACATTCAGGAGAGTAAATAAGCTGTTTGGGTTTGATCTGTCTTTTAGCATGCGAGTTATTAAATACACTGGTTTTTATGAGTTACACTTGCAATAAAAATGAATGAATTACCACATATTTATAATACATTTAGTTGTTAGTAAGATCGATTTGAATTTATTGATGCTATGCAGTCCTCATGGAATACTAACGGTTTACATTAATTGGATTGACTGGTAAATACGAAAATTTAAATGCACCTGTCCACAGTTACATAAATCAAGTTGCACATTTTAATCTCCATTCATCAAAGGAACTTCTTGTCTTGTTTCAGATTTCTGAGTGCTTCGTGCCACCAAGATGTTTCCCTCACGAAATGTCGTCCTAACCTTATTGGGTGCATTTGTATTCATTGTCTTGGGAGTTCTGAGCGTGCCCGTTGGTGCCCAAAAAACCTACAATGAAGAGCCACCACAGTTTAATTACAATAATTTACCTCAGACGAGTTTCTCCTGTAATGGGAGACTGACTGGACGGTACTACGCCGATGTGGAAACGGATTGTCAAATGTTTCATGTTTGTGTCCGAATGAGTAAGAGGGATATCCAAGATTTCAGATTTCTCTGTCCTAATGGCACAGTTTTTGACCAGGTGAGAATATTAAGTAATGCAGTGAATTGAATACTACAATTTGTTAGAATTCTGCTGTGATTGTGAGTGCACACAAAATTAAAATGTCAAGGCATCATTTGAAATTGCTTTCTCATGAATAAGCGAAATTCTGTCTTTGGTGTTTTCAATATCCGTATAAGGAGAGAATTTAAGTTTCAAGAATGCGTGAGTGACTAAATAATGTGAATAATAATTATTTATTTAGTCCAAGAGATTATACAATACTAGATAATAAAGTCAAAAATGAGGTAAGTGATGACAGTTCCTGTTCGACACCGACAGTGCATCCCAAAGTATGTTCAAAGATGGTTTGAAGAAAAATCAGGCTAGAAGTCAAAGAGAGTATTCTTCCAAGCGAATGAAGTAGTCTCACCTACAGAGATGTAGTCTAAGTAGACCAGGCGAAAGAATGGAGAACCCGCTGAGTTAGTTCGACATGGTTAGACAATTGATACTTGTATTTATGACTGTTTTGATGGTATTTAGGTATGCCCAGTGTTTTGCTGCAGGCTGTTGGTTTAAAGTGATGATAAATTTGATGGTGCATAAGTTTCATGAACAAATTCGTACTCAATAATTATGTATCAAAGTGCATAAGCATTACATCACATCCAAGCACTTTTCACACTAGTAATGATAAGTCAAGTCAGACAATTTTTCATCCACAGTTGTTGCACGTTGTGGAGGCACTTTATACAGACAGTCCGTGAGTGCAATAATATTATTATTATTTCAACAATGCACTTACATACATTACATACAATTAGGTATTGTATTATATTATGCATATTAGAAATTATAGCCATGACTTATTCATGCACATTTTTTGTGGCACACGAATTTCAAAAAAACACCAAAATGCTACTTATTGTCTACAAGTCAGAAGTCAGCAGTACTACAAAAGAAGTGGCCAAACATGTGCTTCCGCATGCCTTCGACCATAAATCACATTTTAGACAAAACCTTTCATTTGGCAAACACAAGAACATATAAACCGTACAACGGCAGACGCTCCTTCTTAATAACAAATGTACAACAATAATGTATTATCATCTAACTTGTCAACAAATATTTATGTGTTCTTTGCAGCAGAATTTATTCCTTTACTATGAATTCCTGACAGGCTCATCCTGGATTATGCGAATATAAAAACAAAAAGATAAATATTAAGAAAAGCTTTTTGTTTCCTTATTTGGACTTGTGAAAACACTTTTAAATTGTTCAATTCTCTTAATTACATTTTATTTTGGCGTATTTCCAGGAACATCAAGTATGCATCGACTACTATCAAGTGGTGTGCCATTCTGGCTTGGGAACGAATCCACTAGGACAAATATTCGAAATCATGAAACTCAGTTCTCCCAATAAACACGTTGATCTTAACTTTGGAAAAGTTCCACTAGTGGATCCTGAATTCTTAGGACGCAACAACATTGGTGAAGATTTCCAAGCTGCTGAGTATAACAACAACAAATTGGCCGCCCGTGGGAATGCCCTAAATTTCTCCCCCGCGAAAAATTCTTTGAGCAGTAAACAACGGGATATATTCTTCAATTCCTCTCCAACGGAGGCCGTTCGCACTACAACCTCTACAACAACAACAACAACAACCACTGAAAGACCTTTAGTATTCAGAGAACCAATTTCTACGCAAGGAGAAGTCCAGAGAACCCGCTATCGTGTTTCTAATTTCAGGAATAATGACCCAATTGATGAACCTGTTCAATCAACGTTTAATCCATCGTCCACTCCACGGCCTGCAATTTTCCATAGTACATTCCGCACAACAGACATTTTTGATGTGACCACAAGACCATCCGTCCAAACATACCAGCAGCAACCATCCAGGTTCAATGATGAGCATTTCCTTAAGCTTCCTTCATCTCAGGACACTCAAACCTCGAAGGCCGCCCAATTTTATGTCAACACAAACAATGCAGACTACTCTACTCCCGAATTTCGTCAGCCAACTGTGAACCCCTTTATTCAGACCACAACTGCAGCTCCAAGAGTATACGTCACTGCTAAGTACTATGAGCAGCCATCCACCACTCTTCCTCCATATTTTAGCCAAAGAAATGATAATTCCAATAGCCAGTCGAATTACTCCCCTAATGAATACACTCGAGGAATTACAAACTTCAATGATAATCTTCGCAGAATCGAAACTACACCGACACCTTTAGTGAGCGATCAAGAAGTGATCATCAGAGGCAGAGGCATTGCGAAGACCACATACAAAAATACTCAGTCCCTTCTGCAAACGTCCGTGTCCAAAGCGCAGTTTTTCTCAAACACCGATAAGGATCAGTACTCTGCGCAAGAAGTTCGCAAGCCTTCCGTGAACTCTCTGCAATCTACAACAAGAGATTTTGTGTCCACCACTTTCTATGAGCCAACTACAACTCCCACTCCGTTCTTCCAAGAGCCTTCTAGAAAGACCTACCAGAGTACAAATGAATACAGAAAAGCAAATACGACAAAGGTTTCACGAACCTTTGTTCCCCTATCCTCAACATCCGAAATCCAAACACCCGTAGAAAGTGTCAATATTAAGAGCGCTTTTCAAAATAATCTGTCAACACAAAGCAACCAACGAACTGGCGAGTTTTCCACCAACCGGCCCACTGAATCCCCATTTGTTAAAGTGACCACAACAAGAGATTACGTGTCCACATCTTTCTATGATCAACCAACAACGACCCCTTACTACAACCCCTTTAGAAAAGAGGGTTCACAACATAAAACCTATGTTCCCGTTGAAATCATTCGTCACGTTGTAACGACGCTACCCGAAACCACAGTAACAAATCCTCCTACTACATCGGAACAGCCACCCAAAATCTCTAAAGTACAAGCGGTGCACACCAAGTTCCCAAGCAGCGGCTTTCAGCCATCGAAAATTTTCCCAGGCACTGAACAACCTGCATACAATTCCCAAGACTCTGTGGTGGTAACGACGGCACGCCCATTTGTCCAGAAGGCCCAGCAAGTATTCCAGAAAACTCACAGCGCTACATCCAAAGATAAATCGCACATTTTCTTTACTAACCAAGAACCAAAGAAATACACTGAAGAACCTGCAGTGGTTTCATCCGATTTCGAAAAGCGAGTCAGAAGTAGAATACTTAAGGCAGATTCTGGTCGAATTGTTTACACTACGACGACCACCAGCGCTCCAACGACAACCACAGTCGAGGATATTACCACGGAAAGACCCGTTCGACGAGGTGGTAGAAGGCGTGTGAATCCCAATAGACAAAGACAGCACAGACCAACAACTTTTGATCCTCAACTTAAATATTCTCGCAGATCCGAAACTCTTCGCCGTAAAGAATTAAGAGAGCAAGAGAAAGACGAAGAAATCTTTAGCGCTGAAGCTTCCGTCTTCCCTGGACGTCCTAAAAGTAACACCTATTTCCAAGAAGAGGTAAAAAGTCATATTTGGTGACTGATTAAGTTGTACACGGAATAAGAGTAGATTATTTATTTTAACATTTGGTGGACATCTAAATAAAATTTTCTGGGAAAACAAATTGATATTGGTTTCTGTTTTGGTAGAAAAAGGAAGTCACTGCAAAGGATGAAGTACCAGCGAAAAAACCAGCAACAACTAGCAACGGTGGCAACGGTCCTGCATACGGACGACGAATTCGCCCTTTCAGACGAGAACAGATTGAATTGGAGGCTCAACGTCAGCTCACCACACAATCTCAAACTGAAGGTACTGTGTAGGGATAGTAATTGAGATCATAGTAACTCGCACGGACGTCAAAATCAATGTTTATCATGAAAAATGTTTGCATGTAATCCAGTTAGTTATGAAGGATAGATCCTCAAGTATATTATGGTCAATGAAATGACATTTAACTAGTTAACAAAATGGATCAATAGAACGGTCTGTTTCCTTCTCCACATCCACGTATAGACAGAAGTCAACTTAGATCAACAATTAAATTACAGAACGTCATTATTCATTACCAATAAATGTCACGCAGGCACATAAGTGAAAGTAGGGGTAGGATTCGATCACACGAATTTAGAGACGATCCTTGTTCCTTGAACATTCAAGGTTGTATTTATTACAGTTGTCATATCTTTGCAGATGAATGGAAAAGGTTATTAGTAGGTCGAACAAAGTATATACGAGAGTAGATACTACGTACTTATATACTGTATCATGGAGTGAAAGCAGGTATTTAAGCTAATTGTATAGCTTCTAGGTAAAAAAGGTTTTCCTGAGAAGGTATGTTTATGAATTGCACTGATCACTTTGAATATCATTAATCACCCAGTTGAGAGATCATACATGCTGCTTCCAATGTCTCTTCATCAAACTTTTCTATCTTGATGCAGACAAAAAAAATATTTCCATTGTTAAATATTAGGGCTTTCGTTTACATTTCTGCAAACTTGATTTATGATTATCTTATGGTATTATAGATGCGGTCGAGAAGAAACAGGAAGAGCGTCCCCACCAAAACACCAGAGTAGTGAAACGCCTCAGACAAAAGATAACAGCGAGAACAACAACAACCACAACTACGGAGGAAACTCCTATTTCTACCACTTATTTCCCCCAAACTTCAACACCTGCCGCTGCTATTGTTGTAACAACGCAACCTCCCCAAAACTTTTTATTTTCCCACTCCACTTTTCGCCCCGTTTCCAGAGTAAACATAAAGACCAAAACGATTTCTCGTAAACCAGTTGCGCAAGTGCCTGAAGTCCCGGTTGCAATTCCTTTCACCACTACAACTGAAGAACCTGAACTTGTGACGGCGTCTGATGATGAAATCTTACGCAAAAAGCAAGCAAACCAAAATAGATTCACAACTGTGGGTCTCATTAATATTGATGATCAAACAACGACATCTACTACAACATACAGACCATACATTGTCATTAACAAACACTCACAAAATGGCACAGTCATCGTGAAAGTAACAACAAAATCAACGAATAAAAATCAACAACAACAATCTGGTTTTTCCCCAGCTTCATTTTCAGCGAAAAAGCCGATAGTTACAAAAATCGTTAAGAAGGGTAAAACAGTTGTGTCCACTGATGACGGTCCAACAAAAACTCCCGATTACGATTATGCTTACTACAACACTGACGAAGATTCTGAGTATATCTCAGAAACGAGTAAAGACAAAGCGTACGGAAGCAAAGGAAGTAAAATTCAATCTGTATAAACAAAGGACTTTTTACTAATTAGAATGTAGTGTTGTAGTTGGTTGAGAAGTTAACATTTTTGACTACATATATATACTTACGTAAATATAACTGGTCTGTTGAAGTCAGCATCATTACAATTTGTTTTAAATGGCAGAAGTACCATAATCATTAGTAAGGTGCCCATACAATTCTCTTTTGACGTAGACGTATGTAACTGATGCACAATGCAATATTTTGATAGCAGTTTTTACTGGTATACCAACCTTTCTGTACATCCAATATTTTTTAGATTAACCTTTCCAACCCATATCGTCGATTAATGAAAGCTGCAATTTGCAGTGCCTTCGCAGCCTTTCTGATTAACTATTTTTATACCCGTTTTTCTCGGCTACATTGAAACGTGACACTTGGCGCAAAAATGTGCAACAAAGACGGAAAGTAGGCAATTGTCTACTTTTAGTGTCTGCGTAGATTATATATTTGTATTAAATAAAACTTCATTAACTATTTACTGTACCTTAAGTACTGTACTATAGATGTATGCATGTCAAGATTAAGGAATGAAAATTGCAATTTGGTATGATTGTGTAGTATTTGGGTAGTATTATTATGATAATTTACCAAATGTTCGATTGTGTGGTTCTCACGTGCCAATGAATAAAATGTTTTTGTAGAAATTTCGTTCTGACTTTCTTTATTCTGTCCAGTTTTGATTACAATACAATTACGTACGCAGCTTGAATGAACATAATTCAGGTGTACAACTGACTAAAATCATCGAGGCATAGTGGAAGACGTGCTTTTAAAAGAATGTCTTGAACTTTTTCATATCGTTATTGAAATTGATTAATTCAACTTTTATTGAGTTAATTGTAAGAAAACTGCAGCAATAAATAAATTTTTAATAGCTTCTGCCGAACAGAGTGTACAAATTGGGTTTTTCTGTACACTGTGGATGAATGCATTTTGTGGAAGCAACAATTTCTTTGGGCTGCTTGAAAGGAACACAAAGAGACTTGGCTCCCATTGCTGGTGCACCTGGTTCACTTGGTTCGTCTCTCGCACTATCCTTTTTAATCTGTTCCTCACATTCCATTCGGCCACAAAATGGAGACAGTATGATATTTTTCTTGTCAAGGTCGTTGCAAAATTGATCCCAGCTTTCAGTTACAATAATGTGTTCGTCCAACTCTGCCTTGGCCCTAAAAATCAAAGTTTTCAATGCAACTGACACTTATGCCAATTTGTATGCATTCACGAATCGAGTAGTAACAGATTATATTCTCGGGCTTACTTGTTAAACATGCAACTATGGATATCTAAGAGCATATTGGCCATCTCAGTTTCTAGAGTACTTTTCTTTCCTGTAACTTTCTCTCCGCTGTGCCTTCGTACAGCTACATATTGGCTGTCCTTAATATCCCTGGGTCCGACCTCCAATCGAATGGGAACACCCTGATTACAAAACAATTGTACATTTCCTGTGATTGTTTTGCGAATAATCATACATGAATGTATCTAAACTGTTTATACTTTTAATTCCCAATGATTAAATTTCCATCCTGGAGAGTAGTTATCTCTGAAATCTCCTTTAACCCGAACTCCAGCCTTCTGTAAGCGACTTTCATATTCTTCGCATTCCTTAACCAACGCTGCTCTGTCAACATCAGATGTATTAGCCGTAATTCCACAAGGGACAATAACCACTTGTATAGCTGCCACTCTAGGTGGAAGCACAAGTCCTTGGTCATCAGAATGCACCATTACCATTGCCCCTGTAAGAATAATGTTCATTCATATTGAATCTATCTTTTATAAATATTGAAATATCAAAATCAGGATTTACCAATTGTTCGAGTTGAGAGACCCCAAGAATTTTGATAAGCAAATTTCTTCTCGTGAGTTTCTGGGTCCTCAAAAATGATGTCAAACATTTTTGAAAAATTTTGTCCTAAATGATGTGACGTACCACCCTAATAGTTTATAAAGGTTAGACTTTATGAATTTTATTGAAATGATGCTCAATTTAAAGCCATTCACCTGCAATCCACGACCAGAAGTAGAAACAAAAGCCTCTACAGTTGTTGTAAAATCTCCACCTGGAAACTTTTCCTTTTCTGTTTTCTTTCCAGGAACCACTGGGATGGCTAAAAGGTCAGTGTACACTTTCTCGTACAAAGCTAATATTAAATAATAATTATACGCCCATTACCGTTGTTATGTTGTAAAGTTAGAGGTTGTTAAAAGCATAAATTTCGTAAAATGAGTTTTGCAAACCTAAGATTGCGTACACTTCCTCTTCTGCCTCCTCTTTTGTAGCAAAAGCTGAATGACCTTCCTGCCACAAGAATTCGCGACTACGCAAAAATGGTTGAGGGTGCTTGAACTCCCATCTCTAATTTTAATAACAACAAATATTGTAATATTTTTATGATTTTCTGTAAAGTTAATACTACGTCAACTTTTCGTACCACAACACTGTTCCATTGATTTAACTTTATTGGAAGGTCTCGGTAAGATTGAACCCATTTGGCGAAAGAGGGATACATCACTGTTTCCGATGTAGGACGAATAGCAATAGGTTCAGCCAAATCAGTGTCGCCGCTTTTCGTCACCCATGCCACCTAAATGAAAATCAAACAGGTAATGAGTTTAATTATATTTATTCTCTTTCATTATATTTATCTATGCGAACCTCCGTCATGTAAGAATTTACTAAAATAATGGGACGAACCTCTGGAGCAAAGTCAGCAATATGATTTTTCTCTTTTTCCAGTGCACTTTGACTTACGAACATTGGAAAGTAGCAATTTTGAACTCCAAGTTTTTTAATCTCTGCGTCAAACCAACTTTGAATGGCTTCCCAAATAGCAAATGACCATGGACGAAATATATAGCAACCACTGACGTCATAATACTCTATCATTTCCCCTTTAGTAATCACCTATTTGAGGAGTTGTAAAGCATTTAATGTTTACCATATTCTTTCAAGGACTCGAAATTAAATGGACTCATATTCCAAGTGCATATCTATGTACTATTAAATATGTAGTTTAATATCAATTCACATGCCTGAGAGAACCATTCAGAGAAGTTTTCGCTCTTCTTTACTTCCAAACCTAGACGAGTTTGTTTTTTTAGATTCGCATTGGAAGAATCACTTTTATTGACGTCTGGTTTTGGTGGTTGTGGAGCCTGTTGCTTCTTACTTTCCTTTTTTCCACCTCCGCTGCGTTGATTACCTCCTGGTGGAATGTACTCTTGTCCTGTTGCTTCCTTGTATTTCGCTTTCAGGGAAATTAGTGTTTGTACTTCAGCATCTATCATTTCTTTGCTGCTTTTAGCATCTTTTAGCTGCCGTACTTTAAGTCCTTGTGCCTCTATTTGGCCTTTGATACCATCCCCATCAACATTACTGTTTAGTTTGTCACTCATCGTTGCAACAACTGGAATTTCTGATTTTACGATGTTGTTTCCTACAGAGATGTTACCTACAGAGATGTTACCAACAGAAGCTTATAGATATAAACATGTGTACATTGAGAGTGGGATCACACTACAACAACTACTCCAATATCTATTCTCACCTTTGGGATCCCAATCCTTTCCAGCAATAGTTTTAAATTCCAATTTAAGCTCCAACAATCTTTTCACAGCCTGGTCAATGCTTTCCTTAGCAGCTTTCTTTGCTTTGAGGTCTCGAACTAAATTTCCTTGTGCTACAATGGCACTGTCTACATCGGCAAATGAGGAACTGCTTGGTATTGATTGAGGTTTAGACTCTACGTTGTTACCTAATAATGCAACAGATTTACTAAAAACGAATTCAGCAATCGAAAGGTGTAACCAGGTAAATATTTCAAATTCTTACCTTTGGGATTCCAGTCTTTTCCAGTAACAGATTTAAACTCAGTTTTTAAATTGAGTAGTTGTTTCACTTCTTTATCAATAACTTCTTTAGAAGCCTTTTGAGACTTCAAATCTCGAATTCGATTACCCTGTGCTGTGATAGCAGCATCTATTGTGGTCGCAGATTTTGTTCCGGCAGAAGGTGGAGGATTTCCTTTCACGGTGTTTCCTTCAAAAATTATATAAAAAAGTGGACATGGTTTTATCAATTTTACGTCATAATTAATTCCAACTCCAATTGTCTTAAACAATACACACACTTGTACAATTGTATATTATATAGAAACTTCTCACGGTTAATAATTCCATTATCAAGTATTTATTATACAATTCTAAACTCATTTTGCCAAGGCAAAAACGTTTGTTAAATTGCAATAAATATTGTTCCCCCCCCCCCCAAAAAGTCTAAAAGATATAGTTTTTATTCTTAGGATATGTAAATTTCTAAATAAGTAAGTCGCACAAACAGTGACCCAATATCTAGTAATTCTGTTTAGTAAAGGAAATCTAATCGACTTAAGCTTTACCACTAGGATTCCAATCTGTGCCTGTAACAGATTTGAATTCGGCTTTGAGTGCCAGCAGTTGTTTGACTTCTTTATCAATAAGGTCTTTAGATGCTTTTTGTGACTTTAAATCGCGAATTTTTGACCCTTGCGCATTTATGTCAGCATCGATATCAGTCGCCGTTTTACTTGAAGATTTGACTGTGGACGAATCAACAACGGTGTTTGAGACGTTGTTTCCTGTGATTGAATAGAAATACAAATAATTTCTTGAATAATTAGGAATCATTAGTCATTTGAAAAAGGGATACATATCTTAATTAAACACAGAATAACTAATGTTAAATGTCTTTACATATTGTATTAATTAGATCTAATCTATTGGCACGCGCACTGGTGAGATCATTTACACAAATAATTTTTACCTTTAGGATCCCAATCCTTTCCGGCGACACTTTTGAATTCCTTCTTTAACTTAATTCCTTCTTTAACTCCAATAGTTGTTTAACTTCTTTATCAATTGCTTCCTTTGCTGCTTTTTCAGATTTTAATTGGCGAATTTTATTTCCTATTAGAGCTATTTCTCCGTCAATATCGGCTAAAGATCGTGCACCATTTGCCAAAGTGGTGCTATTTGTTGGGGCAAGTTGGGCCTGCAAACAGAGGGTTATAATTAATATACACATGAATCGCTATTATACCACTATTGCTTGAATGGCAAACGAAGATAACACCCAATAGTAGCAGAAGCGAACTTTACTTATTGTTACACCATAAAACTTTCTCTTATTTGTGTTTAATTACACTTTAAGATAACAGTAATAAATATAGATCAAATTAAGTGTACAATAAGAATGATGCAAACCGGCAAGCATATTACAGCAAAAAATAATAACAGAATGTTTGCAACAGTAAGTAATAAGTAAGTAACCTTATAATGTAAGTAAACATGGTTTTGTTGAATTAATATTGGAGCTAAAGAAGGCACTTTTGAAATTAAAAAACTAAAATTATGGATTATGTGAGAGGGGACGCTGACAAAATAAGAAAATAAAATTATTTCTAATAACAGCTGTTGATTGTTACCGTTTCAGTTAGATTTTCTACCTGTTGCACACGCAATAGTTTAGCACTTTGTGTTGTAGTCTACAACTTGTTGTAGACCAACTTGCTACGTGTAAGAATAATATGAAAGTATGTAAATTACATACCCGTATTAAAGATTTTTTCGATCTCTTGTTTAGCTATTCAGTGTTATATTAAAATAATATCCATATATTTTATGTACTACTATGTGCACGAAACCAAACACAACATTTCTTCAATTTATACAGTGAATTGAATGCCGACGCGACTACGACTACGATATCGTACAGGTGAGGTGAATGTGCGTGAGACTTTTATAGTAGTAAGACCATACGAGATGTAAGGTACCTCAACACGTCTTACATTACATGATGCACGATGCACATATAAGCAGAGATAGGTTGAAAGAGAACGTGAAATCCGACCCGTGCCAATCTGAGAATGGGGACATGCACATTATTTCGTCAGTGGCGTAACAACTGTACTCTTTGGGATTGACACTGTGTGTCGGGAGCATTAACATTTATAGGAAATGGACAGGGCGATTTGTCGTGAAAGTGCTGATGGCGTCCGCGGTGCCTATTTGCACTTCCACCAAAATAGAAAAATGAAATAGATTATCAAGTTTTCCAGAAAATCACCCTTTTGTGCCAAACTCCCATTAGAATATCACCATAATAAGTAAGAATAATCAGTACAGACCATACCAAATCTACTTTACACAGAAAAATTTTCTGGGGGGGGGGGGGGGGGGG
>JABASC010001009.1:0-28546 GCA_019776185.1 Plutomurus gul | reverse complement strand
GCTTGAAAGTTTGTTTGTTCATTAGGGTCTATATTTATACTACTATTTATTCATGTGGCCAAATAATGTGCTTTACGACACGTACGGCAAGATAGGTAGGGACAATTAGAGCAATAATATATTTTTAATTCATTAATCAGCACAATAGGTACATCTTAGATCAACTTATAGGAACAACTTCATTTATATAATAATAATACCAAATGTGTCAGGCAGAGATTTGTACTATCCTAATATCAGATCACGGGGGAAGGGAGGGTTTATTATATTTTATTTATTTAATTAATCGGCATCTGAACAAGATCAGAACAATAGAAATAATTAAAGGGACAGGTCATGGTCAGGGAAATATTCGCCATCAGATCAACACTTTTCATTTACACACACACCATACAACATAATATGTACATAGTTCCATTTCAACATTAATCTCTTCAAATTATATCATTGCATGTTCATTTAGATTGAATCAAATATTATATTATAATTAAGTACATACCCGTACAATTAGACCATTACCAATTAGACAAATTGTGACCAGGACAAGTAGGACAGATGACAATTGACGACAAGACGGCAATTCACGACAATACGGCAATTCACGACAAGATAGCAGCAATTTCAGAAACACGTCTGTCTACACAGACTTCACTTTATAGAATGGCTGCCGGTCGTTGTCGTGACCGCTAAGCTTAAACTTAAAGCAAGGCAATTTGCATCTCAACTTGCCCTATCTTACACCACACGTCTACACAGGAATAGAGAAAGAGATTGTGGCTACGGACTTTACGGAGGAAGGTTGCATGTACTAATAAATATTTGTATGAGAGAGAAAACTTGCACATTATCATAGAAAAACATTTTGCACACATCTGTAATTTATTTAATGGATTTCTGCAAATATTTGCTCCCTGCATGCAATTGATTATATTATAGATGCTACTAAAGATGTCAATTTCCTTTTCTAATACAGTATTGTAGTTGTGCACTGTAAATTGTGGTTTTGTTTGCTTTTGGTTTGCTAGCACTGAAAGTGCTGGGAGCGTTCCTCCTCCACATCGTGCACTATTGGGTGTGTGGGCGGGATTCTGTATCTCTTTTTACCGTAGTGTAACACACAGTGTGTATAAATGTATATACTTCTATAGAACAGAGACCTGCCAACAATTTTTCGTGGGCTGGTTCAATTTGGGCATTTTTATGTTCACCCCTGACCTTTCCATATATAAACTAGATTTAATGGAGTCGACTACTACCAACAACTGTAAATGGAGTAAGTGTAGTAATAGTGAGCGTATCCATTCGTTAATATTACAGCAGTACATGATACATACAGGGGCGGATCTAGAAAATTTTTCAGGGGGGGAGAGACCAATACACGAAGAACCTAATTTTTTTGCAAGATTCACATTAAAAGTGCAAAATTAAGACATAATTTCTTTGGGGGCGACCTCCCCTCTTAGATCCGTCTCTGGATGCATGGAAACTACTTGCTGTTTGTTGTAATCGTGTAATAGTGAGTCATTGAGTGGTATTTTTAGTGTGTTCACCTAATTGGGAGAGTTTGCACCATAATCTCTATACTTCAATCGTGTAATGTGTATATGAAGTAAAGTCGTTCAATTGTGGTTTGGCAGAGTTGAGTGCTACATTATGAAATATATTGCTACATTTACCTATATTTAGTGGAAAGGGCACACCTTTTCTGCCGTGCACAGACAGAACGTCATTAGCACTGGAGGCTTGTTATTTCGTGTATATATTACGATTTTACCCTTCAAATGCCACCAATAAATTAGATGAGCAAGTTGTAATAGGAAACTTATATTGTACTACTGATAGTGGTAGTAAATATAAAGTATTTCACTGTGTAATAAGGCCCGCCCGCAGCAGTAAAAGCACACGGTTATATAATACGGATTATGTCATGGTCAAATTATCGCCCAGGGAAGCGTGCATTAATGTGTCCATTCAATGCCAATATAGTAGCAGTAATAGAATGTTGGCTATAATGGGCTTACCTCTAAAAAAAAGGGTTGTTAGTATCTCTGCACTATATTATGTGCGTGCTATTATCAGTGGTGAAACTAGGTGGGCTGTTGACTGTTCCCGGAGTCTTAAAGGATCCAAAAACCTTTTATATAATTAAGTATATGTATAAGGGAATTAATAAAAACAGAACTTTTACTGTGGGAAAATTAGGGCCTTACACTGTATGTACACGGGCCTTTGTGTGATGGTTGCGCCATTGGATATAATCAGAGCAGCAAAGCAAAGGGAATCTCTTCTGATGTCCTAAGTCGAAGTAAGTTCGTTATTAAGGAAGCTCGACAGAGCAGGACAGGGAACAATGAAGTTTTCGAAGATTGAATGAGAAAAGTGTCTCTATGACATGATGTCAACGGTTCGGTCTACCAGGGCTTTCATAAATGTTGGCAATGTCAATTATGGTCGTGTCAGCAGTCAAGACGAATCATTGGTGCTGTGTTATAGCATTTGATGTGATTTGGCAGCTTATAGTCTCCTTATGTGTCATATGTATATAAATTGGAGAACCTAGACTTTCTCCCCTCCCTCTATTTATAAAGTTTTAATTCGAATATCATGTCTTTTGGGATTGTGCGCTGGAGAAAGGCATTCAATTTCCTTGATGTTGCTGGTGAAGCTGTTTAAAAGTAAAAGTGTACTTAATGAATATGTAGACAATAAGAATTGTGGGAGGTTTATACACATCGTCTCATGTAGGCCAGAGCCAGAAAGTATGAACTAGTCAACGGCACTATGCTATATATAAGAAACTGTAAAATTCCTCTGTCCATTGAATTCTTTGTAAATGTACGTAATCCTTTTAGAAGCTCATTTCTAATTCTTGGCTGGTTTTCTTATGCTTCCTGGTGCAGTTGTGTGGTGCATTGAAAATCGACCCATGGGTTCTGTTTCTTTGTTGTTTTTTTTATAAAGAATGACTTTTTTCGACCATAATTTTTTCTTAGTTTTAATGGTTTTCGTTTATTTAATGAAATTTAATTTAAAACCCCCGTTTAGGCTAATTGGTTTTTTGGGAAAACCCCAAAACGGCAGATTGGTCAACCCTGGAAAAGGAGAATTGTATCTTTTTCTTAGCAGTGGTGATTGGGAGTGGGTGCTGATGGTGAAAGTGGCGTAATATGTAAAATTTCTTGGCCTATACAAAGTTTAAAGTTAGCCTTTTGCTGCCGCTGCTCTCAAATGCGGCCACCACCACCACCACCACCACTACAATTTAGCATTATATATAACATAACAATATATGCAGTGTAAATAATGATGTTATTATATTATGGATTGTCATGTAAGTGCATAGCACCACTGTGAGTCTTGGAGAAAGGGGAGGAGAGGTAGAAGAGCAGTGCTTATACATAGGATATAGTATAAGCAAAGCTTATACATATACAAGGATGGTACGTAGTCTCCTAATCTTTTTTTGTACGACTTTCGAGTCAACTTTGAACATTTAACGGTTCGATGCAATGGATTGTATGGAAATGGGACACACAGAAAGATTGTAGTTGAAAAAAGTGTTGTGTGGGATGAAGAGTGCAGTAAAAGTATTTCTTCCGTTTTATGGCGTGCCGTTGACTTGGATTTTTCAGTCGCTTTCTCCAGACGACTGTCGGAGTCATGGAACGAGAAACGAAACCACTGCCATCAGCAGAAGCAGAGTTCAAGAACCCGCGTACATACACGAGGAACACACCGTTACTATCAAATACACAAGCAGCAGCCTACTTTCTTTTGTGCACTCGAATGGAATGTATAGGCACGTAGGGAGAGCAGGAGCTAGTAGCTGCTCTCTGTAGTGCATGACACGTTTATATAACGCAAATAGTTGTGGTAGTTCCTTTCTCCTCGGGAACGGAGAACACGCCAAGTAGAAGACAGAGTTTGGCATCAGGATGAGTACAGCAACAGTATTATACCAAAGGTGGCAAATTTCTGGACCCCTCCCATCCACTCCAAAGGATGTCGTCTGCATCTCACTCCACTCCGAGCCCCTCCGACGGAGGGGATTAACCTCAAACTCCCCTTCAGCCCCTCCAACGGTGGGGATAAACCTCAACCTCCCCTCCAAGCCCCTCTAATTTTAATCCAAAAAGAGAAATAACAGCGCATGTCAGGTCAAAATATGATGAAAATGGATCGGTAACAAACATAAAACCGAGATGAACCATATCATTGGTAGTCGACGAAAATATGGAAATCGTTCTCACGGCGTTCAATAATTGCCCACGAAAATGCACAAGACGGGTTTCCTTGGAGTTAGAAATATCTCGACATAGAATATTGTGAAAGGACGCGTCGCTCAGTGCCGGATAGCTTACGCCGGTGCTCAAATCACAAAATCTCATTGATAATTTATTGCACTTTATATGCCATTTACCTCGATTGAATAAAATTAACCGTTCGTAAGTTATTCAGAATCAAAAAGTGACCGGTTGTTTCCGTTCCCAATAGGGAAAGCCCCAAATTATTCTCATAACTGTTTTAAGTGGAGAAATTCTGAATTCCCACTTTTCCTTGTGGGGAAATGGGAAATAGCAAGTAAAAAAGGCGAAATTACTAAATTCTTTGACAATTGAACTGGGGAAATTTTCTCAGCAGGAAATACCATTATGTGCAAATCGTGTTGTAATACACACACAACACAAGAGGACTGTAATTGAAGAAATACGGTAATTATGGTAAGATAGATCGTATTTGCATACACAATGGTAGTGCCTATAATACAACAACAACGTAGTAGTTAGTAGGAATTGGTATTGCATTTTTCTGTCGAAGAAACTATTCGCTTGTCATGTGACTTTTGTCTATATAAAAGTTTATAGTAGTGATACGACGATTGTCCGACTCTTTCTGGAGAAGTTGGCGAGCAGCTACGACGAACATAAAGAGAGACACGAGAGAGAGCATTGCTATTTAATAGATAATCTTATGTCATGGCACGTGTATCTCTATAAAACTTTGTTTGGATTGTTTCGTGTATATGCATGCATATCTATATACACTATACACACTGTATATAAAATGGAGAAACTTGATTGGCTATTATGTTGTTGTATGTATACATATATATTCACGTATATTCACGCCATTAGCATAGTTTACGTAGTTTACGTAGTATATTGATTTTCGCATGAGTTATGCAGACAACTGGCCCGCTCGATGCACAACACACATTTTCGACGAACAAAGCAGCAGCCCCATATAATACTGTGTTGTATTACTGCCAGTGGCGTATGGGGGAAGGGCCCCTCCAGATCTAAAAACAATTAACATACGGTGCTAACTAAACATAGAAAGGATGGGGCTGAGCCCACCTAAATACTTTCCCTAGATACGCCGCTGCATGACTACTACTATTAAGTACAAGTTTCCTTTTAATGCGGAGACTTAAGAGAGAGAGTTGGTTAGTTGGCTGGTGGCCCATTAAAAGATACGTTGTTCTGAGGCTTTTCTCGTCGTCGTGTGCCCTCGTCCGAATCTGCCATTAATATGAGCAATAAATGAAAGGATAATTACCAAAGTTAAAGTTCCTTTTGTGATTCTAATTAGGCCTTAGATTGTTTGGAGTACATTTCCGTGCAAAGCCCTTGTGCTTCATTCAAGACGTCAACCTATACCTAAGACGACATACCGAGGGTGCTCCAT
The DNA here is from genome assembly GCA_019776185.1 of Plutomurus gul. Taxonomy (NCBI): domain Eukaryota; kingdom Metazoa; phylum Arthropoda; class Collembola; order Entomobryomorpha; family Tomoceridae; genus Plutomurus; species Plutomurus gul. Next base: position 22,858 of record JABASC010001009.1, on the reverse strand, counting down.
CATATTTTGCACACTCACTCGCTCACTGAATACAATTTCAGAACGTGTGGTCCTTTTAAGCAAAGTAGTGTGATGATGCCGTGATGGGGACGTATGATCATTTCGTAATAATATTAATATGAACTGTTGTCTTTTCTGTGCATAATACGTAATTTGATTTTTTAATTGCGTCCTTCAATGCACCAATACATAAAATAAGAATTCTTAACGTGCTCTGCTTCTATTCCGTATTAATAACTGGGACACTGAATGCATCTCATTTGATCTCTGAAGAAAACGGCACCATTTATTCGATCGCCTTTACAACTTTACAACTTGTATATAATGTTGTAACCCTTTGATCTTACTAACCAGCAGAGCACCTCCAACGCTCTATACTGTGTGTCTATAAAGAAGGTAATTACTATGAGTGTGTGACGTAGCAGCAGCAGCGTACGTAGGAATAACGTAGTGTTTAGGGTATGTGATACCTATGTATCTATTTGGTTTCATAGCAAGTGGAAGATAAGAACAGGGACGTATTTAGAAAGGGTTTTAAGCCTCCCCCACAATCTATAAATTAAAGTGTGGTCAAATCATATAAAAGTAATTTCTAATTTCAGGGAAATGTAAGGCACCACTAATTCAATTATATTAATTACAATATTCCGTGTAATTTGTGATTGTAATTAGTAATTTGGAGGCATGTAATTTCATTAAAGTGTAATGAAATTACAATGAAATTATATGAAAAATAATTTGTAATTTCAAGGAAATGTGCACCTATGTAATTCGTAATTTGGACTCATGTAATTTGGCCATTTATGTAAATTAGTATATGAATGATAATTAAGGTTAGGATAGGTTGTCCCCCCCCCCTCCGCAGATTCAATTTCTAAACACGTCCGAGTACGATATACTAGGTGGTTGCACAATTTCGGATGGTCTGCTTAGCTTTGCAGTGTGAAACAATCAGCAGATGACGATTCACTCCCAGAAGATTGCCAATACCGGCCGTACCTAAGTACACAATAAGTAATTGGGAATGTTATATAGGTGCTCTTGCTTGCTATTGTGTGGTTGTTGATAATATGTCACTTCTGGTTGGTATGTACAGATCATATACTGAGGATATAGGCATTTACTGCTGCAAATTCTTGTGAGGAGAGCGGTGTACGTGCGAAAACTGCAAAGAGTGAACAGCAACGTTGCTGGCCTACATTCTTATCACATTAAATTACTTCTATTGCATTCAATATTCTTATTGAGGCACACTTTATTGCCTGTAGGAGTCGCTCTCGCTTTTCAGTGGATCCAGTGGGTACTTCAGAGATGCTCTCTATGCACTTGTGTATTATAACATTATAAGAGATGCTGCGGCAGAGAATGGCAAGAACAGGAAGAAAATGAAAAAGTTTTATTTCTTCCTTTGGCCGTCGATCGAGTATTTAGGTGAAGAAGCGTTTCCTACTCCTTTCCTACATACACTCAAAGTAAGGAAAGGGGGGTCGGGGTCAGGGGCGGATCTAGCAAATTTTTCAGGGGGGCCAGACTAAAACACGACTACCTTATAGAAGCGTTTCCTACTCCTTTCCTACATACACTCAAAGTAAGGAAAGGGGGGTCGGGGTCAGGGGCGGATCTAGCAAATTTTTCAGGGGGGCCAGACCAAAACACGAACTACCTTATTTTTTGGCAGGGTTCACATTATAAGTTCGAAATTTAGGTATTTTTCGATTTTTTCCATCAAATATCCTTTAAGGGGGTTAACGCCCCCTAGATCGCTTCTGGTCGGGGTGGGGCTTGCATTTGAATGTATGAGGTGATGTAAATGTAAAAGGGCTGCTTGTCTTTGTACATCGCATCACATCAGCATCTCTTGTTCTCGCCAAATGTCTAAGGTTAATTTTCATCTGTTTTCTCCCGTCCTGCTCTCATGTGATAATACAATAACATAAGATTCCATAGCAGCTGGAACCTTTTACTACTCTGTGTCTTCATGCTAATCCCAATTTTGGGGCCAAACATGCTCCCTAATCTTCTGCTGCTGAATTCCAAGTGATGTTTCTTTTCTTTTCTGCTGGTGTGAGTGTAGAGAAAGAAACGAGTAAGGAATGGGAAGTGCGAGATAAGGAAAAGAGGAAAAAGGTGCTTTTTAGCCTTTCAAACAATAAGTAAACGCTGACAAACTTAAATACATATAGTTCGTGTATTTGTCGATACAGGGGCTATATATTTTTGCAAGCGAGACAGATATGAGATTTGCCTTCTTTCCTTTGGCATTGAGTTTTTTTGGTAATTTCTTTATACACACCACGGTATGAATAGAGGGTTGAGCTGTAGGATGTGTACATAACCGTAAGTCCTCACTCGACGAATCCTGATTCTTTTTGTATACAAAAGCTATCGTGCCTTTTATGGACAACGACGTAGAAGTTGAATAAGTGAATGTGCGCTCACTCTGTTCGGGTTGAAGAAAGGAAAAAGGAATCCGTAGAAATTGTAGTGTAGAAAAGAGTGTAAGTACTTTATAAGCAGCAGCGTAGTAAAATCTATATAATAGAATCTTCTATATGTACTTTTCCCTTTAAGATGCAGTCACAAGTGTTATATTTTTGTAGGTTTGGTTTATTTTGTAGTGGCGTGCAGTGGCGCATCCAGAGTGGATATTTGGTAAAGGGATCTGGGGGGGGGCACACAGCCTATATTACTCGTGTTAATTTAGCTACTCCCATTTTTGCCTTTCCTATCCTTCCTTCCTATGTTAATTGCTACAATTTGGGGGGGAATGTGCCCCCTAAATAAGTACGCCCTTGTTATGTGTGCCAGGCTGCTGGCTTCATTGCATTTTGAAATCACTGCTGCATTGCACTCACACTGTCTGCAAAAAAGATTCAGCGCCAAGGTTTACGTACTGTACGTAAACTACTTATTTGCAAGTTATGAGTTATGACATAAAATCGTTTATTTTGTAGCCAGAGTATTTTTTGGCGAATTGTGAAGCAGGTTGAAGGTAACAATTCCGTATATAGGTACATTATTATAGAAAATGTTCTCGTGTGCGATTTTAACAGCAGAAAGGAACTTTGTTGCAGTGTATGAGCATTTTGATTGTGCGATTGGCAAAAATGAAAGGAAGCTAGTAGGTACACATTGAAGAATTGAGTTACGTGATACGTGTGTTTTCCTAGTTTGTTTTTGTTTGTGGGTGCGTTGACTCGTGGAGGTGTTTTATCTCTGCGACACACAGTTTACTACTGGAGAAGTGTGTTCGTGTATTGAGAAATTTTATTCCTTTCCAAATGGCAAATTAAATGGGCACATTTTATCGAGTACTTTAGTTTGCTTTTCTTTATCGGACTTTTCTCTTTGTAGAAGTTAGCACTAAGTTTCCTTCTTAAGACACACTCTCTGAAGGAAGATAGGGAGCCCGGAGTATACTTAATTTAAAATTTATTAGCACGCCACTAGAACTACTTACTGAAGTGGCGTATCTAGGTGAGGGCACCTCAAGTCGGCGGCCCCCAGATCTAAAACAAATAAGAGAATGGATATGGAAGCAGGAACTGGGTGGGGCCAAGTTAAAAAAAAGTCTACCTACATAAACTGGAAAAATAAAATCGTAATGATTTTTCTACAGTTTTAAATATATTTTCTATAATTGATCAGTTCTCGTGAATGTAGTCTCATGTTATTGACTGTTGGTAAATTTCTAAGTGAGACTTGTATTTTGTATTCTGTGGGGAATCTACATATGTAAGGGTTTCAAGAATTTCTTTCTAAGAAGCGACAATGAAGTATCTATTTAAATGGGAAATGCACACACTGGATAGGGATATACCTGGTGGCTTTGTGTCTCCATGAATACTTTATTGAATGTGCAATCTGCAAGACAAGTTTATTAACTTCAGCGCAGAGAACCCCCGTTATTTATGCATGAGAAATATCGAGTGAGTGTACTTGTACTTTAGACTGCTACTACTAGTCAACTGTGAAAGTACATTACAACAACGTACGACAACAAGGAAAGTGGATAAGCGGATTTACCGTGTGTACTCACTTGAGAGCACACTTTCACTCGCACCACTTCTCCAGCACAACATTATTATAAGTGGCGTAACCACTCAACCAATGCAGGGGGAAATGACTTTGGTAAACAGGAAATGGGCAGAGCTATAATTACATACAAAAGATAAGACAACTCAACCAAAATCCTATGTGGTCACGCCACTGATTATTATTACGTAGGTGCTCTCATTTTGGCGGCGGAGCGAAAACCTTTGTGTGTATCCTAATTCCTTTGTATTTAATAGTGTGTGCACACTTTATGTGAATATGTAGGCATTAAAAGAGAGGTTTAAGTTTTCTCTTGGCATTTACTATTTATTGCATTGGTCAATATGTAGAGTTTGTGTTATTATTACGACTTATTATCCCACCGCCTTCAAATATTAAAACTAACTGTTGTAGTTGACTGCAATCCTCGTCGTATCGTATCTCATATCTGATTGCATTATTATGAGCATTCCTTCGCTCTGTGTGTGCACTGCGTGACGTATCCAGAATTGAAACTTGGTAGGGGCATGGGGGGGGCACAGCGTATCGTACCATTTTAATTTTGCTCCCCCCACGCGTGCCTTCCCCATCCTTCCTACGTTAATTACTACAATGTGGGGGTTCTGTACCCCCTTAAATACTCCCTCTGCTTGGATCATGCTGGGGTTCACCGCTTTGTAATATTGAGTGGAACAGTGGCTGTCTCTCGATCTTTCTCCTCTGTCTCTGTGTGTATTTATTAATTATACGCATTTGTCGTAATGGAAATGTTCAGTAATAAAGAGAGACAATTGTTCGTGTTCACACAGTTTGTCTATGGCTTCATGTGTGTGTGGTGGTGTGAGTGATGCTGTTCTCTGCCGTCTTGTTAATTAAAAACAGAACATGAACGGAATGTTGGATAATTGGGAACTTCGTGAAATTACATACCATCATAGCAACGACAATCAACAGCTCGCTTCTTTCCACACACAAAAGCACGACTAACAAGAATTTATCTTGCTAATAAATAATACACAATCATTAATACATTGTAAAATTAGGCGGTGGCGGATCCAGGGGAGGGGGCTTGGAAGCCTTTCTTTCCTCTAGCTAGACGCGTCCCCCCCCCCCCCCCCCCCAATCTTTCTTAAACATGACTTCTGAGTACGGGGGGCACAGACCGTTTCGGCTACTACCTATTTACTTGGTAGTAAAATAAGAGGAAAGCAAGGTTAGTCTCATGAAACAAATATGTGTAATATGATCAGTGATGATTAGGATGTGCTGTCTCTCTCTCTCTCTCCCTGTAAAAGAAACCAGAGCTCTGCTGCTTGCTGCTGCATGCATCTGCATCTGTTCAGACTCTGGATATAATACAGAGAGTTCTTGTGGTGGTTACCGATGTTGAAAGTGAAATGCATATGTGTGGGCGTCCTTTTCATCATGCTTTTTAAATATATCAGTTACGAAATCCATTCTGGGAATAACAGTGGAAAAACATTCCAGGGATAATTTTTCATCAGTCTAAATTAAATTGCACACGAGGAAAAAGTTCAAATGTTTATAATATTTTTGGAATCGAACATTTTTTAACTACCTCAATATAAGTGGAGAGTGTCTGCCAGTTCTGTCTAGACTCAACAATATTATATCGGTTTACAGTAACTCATGGCGCATTTGTTGTTGTAGGTGGACAAGTTCTTCTTTCTGTGGCTAATGTTTCCTCCCTTTTATATATTTTTGGCTGCGTCACTTGATTTGGTTTTGCAGGCAAAGGATAGAAGTAGACATAACAATAATTTTGACCTACATTCCATTATATCAGTTAACATTGACAAGAAGAAGAGGGAATTATGGTATTCGTCCCTATTTGTAAACAGTAGCGTAACCACTAACATGGGGGATAGGATAACCAATAGGAAATAGGCGAATCTAGAATACATTGGTAGGATAGACAAAGTCCAAAAAATCCTCTTGGGTCATGCCCCCCTCCCCCCCCCCCCCCCCCCACACAGTGGTTATACCACTGTCTTATATTAGATAGATGTCTATGCCATTGTCTGAAATAGTGTAGTGTATACTGTACATTGTATATATGAAAGGACTGTACTGTTGTGAATAGGAAGAAGCCGTTTTCTTGAAATCAAAAATAGTTTGCCTAAACATTGAGAGTGCTGTGCAGTAGACGGCGAAAGGGTTTTATAGAGAGGAATAAAAGTGCGAGTAGACAGTAGGAAGCGTCACTAAAGCGGTTGTTTTTCTATACTTTACTAATTCTATAGAACAGTGGAATTCAGAGTCATCGTTTGTGTCCGTCCGTCCGTGCGTAGACACACACGACAGTTGACAATCAAAACGGCACACCAGAACGGAGAAAATGGCACAAGTGTAGAGCGTACTTTAAATCGTAGCCTGCCGTCGTATATACGCCTTACAAGGAGTACCTATGTATATATAATATCCGTATAATTGCTGTTTGAAGGTTTCGGCAGCTAGGTACATGTTTCTTAAGGAAAACTGTAGGTCGTTGGAAGAAAAGTAGGTTAGCCGCCTCTATTTATATGTAATGTGCCGTGTGATATGTCCAATCTCAATTTACCTGCCTGCCTGCTGCCCTTCCTACAAATTCGCCATCAAAACAGTCGAATTTTACACTGTATACTAGAACCTAGATTTTAGCTTGCATTCTACACGAAATGTATATAGCTGTGTATAGGTACGTGTAATTAATTAACGTGTATACAGATTTTATTAAGGACGTTGCTCAAACCTCGTCATCATCGTTATTGCAAGAAACTGTTAAATAATAATAAAGTTTTTATGTTTTTTCACTTAAAATCGAGCTCTCTGCTATGCTGCTCACTGCAAAACACAAAGGATTATAATCATCTGTTTAGATGCATTTAAATTTGGTCAGGGTAATCTAAATTTTTGACTCTAAATTTGAATTTACACATAGTATTTGTAAATCCCATGCTCTGTGCTAATAGGGTAGAGCAAACGACCTTTTGAATGCTGATGTGTGTGCACACAGTTAGTTAGGTGTATATTATATATTTATGTGTATGCTGTATACTACAATGTATATTATGTATCGGTTGACGTTATTGGCAAGCGTTGTTCTGCAGAGCGAAATTGACCCTGACATTCAGATTTACTGCATAAATATATCCAGATTCCACTGGTTTAATGCTATTTCGGTGTGTTGTTGATTGGGTTGCAGGTGAATGCAGTATTACACTTGTACACAGTATACGTGTGTTGTATGTGAACAATGAAAACAAATAGGTGCAATTTTCTCTCTCTCGTCTGTCTCCATTTATTATTAGTGTGCTGTGCGAGAGAATGAAATATATTATAGTCTATACGTCCGAATGTTTTCCTACGTTTAAGTGGCACTTAGTTGTACGTGTTGTTGTTGTTACATATTTTGTAAGATTCTCGCTACTCTCTGCAAACTCCGTGCATTTTCCTGTGTGTAACACACATCGAATCGGAGAGGTATGAGAGAAAGTTTTGTAAACGGAGATTAAGCCGCGTCCAACCATAACTTCAATGCTTACTACTAGCTAGCTAGCTACCGGCTAGTAAAAGTATTATGTAAAACTGTGCTTGCCTTACAGGATGACCCCGAGCGAAGGGGTCCTATGCCCCCCGAATTGTTAATAATGTTATCCTCCCTGTGTTAATTGCAATTATCATAGGGAAGCCAATAATAGTGGGTGGTAAAGAGCCTTGCCCGCACCCGTATCCATTCTCTGGATACGCCTCTGTGGATGACGTTTTTATTTCCCTTGTCGTTGTTTTTATTCCTGCTGCTTGCTGCTGCACACGTAAAACGCTTGCAAAATAGAACACTAGAAAACTTTTTGCTGCTTTTCATGCAACTCTGCTGTTATTTACACTGTGTTTTGCTGGGAAAGACCTATATTATTATTATTATATTGTGTAGTATATATACAGTCGCATTACCTACCACTGCTTTTTCTCTGGTTCTAGTTTTTTGCAGAGTGTGACGCACACTCTTACAGTGAATATTTTGATTTCATGGCTGATCATTAAAATGTTGCATGTTTATTGTGAAATTACTAGAGTTAGTTTTTGCTTCTCTGCTCTAATAGCTACTAATGCAACTTATGCAACTAAGGGCGTGTTTTGGGGTGGGGGACACAGAAGAGCCCAAACTGTAGGAATTATCATGGACAGGGAAAGGCAAAAGTTGGAGGAGCTAAATTAACATGAGTGTCTTGTGCTGTGCCCCTACCAAATGACTATTCTGTTTACGCCACTTAAGCAACAGCGGTGTTTTTCTAATACGGTGGTGCAATTCTCCTTGGGAATTGTTAGAAAATAATTTGTATTTATATAGAGGGACTAGAAACTACATTGTTTGAATTAGAAAGCCCTCGAGATGTTTTTTTTGTCGCGAAAAGGTAGTGTACTTCAATTATGTATAATGTTATATGGTAGAGAGTTCGTGTAATGGAGTTACCGGAATTGTGTGACACAAGGTTGTTGCTTCTGCTGCTGTTTTCTATTCATGAGGCAGGCAAGAGAGGAGTGTTTGAAATCTGTGGCAATAATATTAAGTTGAGAATAAAATCCCCGCAAGTCACCGCAGCCTGCTTTCACTTTGATCTATAAATTAGAATTCTGCTCAGGTATTATTGTAATAAAAATTGGCGGAATTAAATTCTGGAGGATAAATTAATTTAATTGTTGTATGGAAACAATAAATTTAATGTAAAGATAAGACACACGATTCTAGAGTAAATAAAGAGCGCCGTTTTGGTATTTTAAAATTGCTTCTGAAGATTTCAGATCCAGTATTTCAGAAAATAGCACACGAGGAAAAAGTAAGGAATTTGTAAAATGAAATTTATAGCGTGATTTCGGAGAATAGAATTGTCATGCATTTTTTTAGAACTTGGCAAGCTACGATAAATTAGTGACTGGTTTAAAGTAAAAATAGACGTGAAAATGGTTTCATGTGATAAGCAAGCGAGACTGGGAAAGTAGCAGAGAGAGAATGAGAGACGGACGGATAGATGAGGAAATGGATCAATTAAAGCCAGCCGGTTGTTGTTAAACGAGGCAAATAATCTGAAGTTGGGTTAGGTAACGTTTTCTATGTGACTCGGCCAAATCTGTTTTTAACTTTGACGTAACGTCACAACTTCATCCACATGCATTCTATATTATACATTTCAGCTAAATAGAACTGTGTTCAAAGTCAATTAGAATTCAAGCGGTAGCTTTTCTATAATGCTTTACCTATAATATAAAAGCTTTTCAGTTCTTATAGGAAGGCGGGTATATTAAATGTATTTAAAATTCAACTGCTGACTCAAATGCATTAGCGTAATTAAATAATGATTTATATTCCGGTGTCACACTTGGAAATCTAAAGGAAAGAAATTGTTTCTCGGAACTCCCCTTCAAATGTGATATTTATCAGTGGCGTAACCACCATGGGGGTCGTGTGCATAATGTCCCCCAAGAAAGATCTATAAATGTATGTATAGATCCCATTCCCTATATGTGCCCCCATTCCATCCATGTGAATGTACCCACAGGTTCCCCCCGCAGTGGTTATTCCACTGATCTTTAAGTATGTAAGAATAAACGATGACGAATTAAAGCTTTTATTAGAGGGAGACGACCTGACGTTGTTTTTATGGGGGGAAAAGTTTTCTTTTATGTGTAGAGTGTGGGTAGAAGTGAGATGAAGATTGAATGCTTGGATACAGCGTGGACGACGACTGTCTGTGCCTAACTTCTGTTGACAGTTGTCTTCCGTCATGCTTATTAGGATAGACAAATTACGGCCACGGTTTTTTTGCACGGCATTTTAGCGCCGCATCCTTTTTGCCATAATAAATTCATTAGTTGTGTGACAATCTTTCCAAAGTTCTCGCAGATTTATACACGCTCAGGGTGTGACGAGGACAACACGATATTTGCAATCGAAATAATAATAAACATGCGTCCCGAAAACAATAAATTTATTCACTGTTTCCTGTGCTGATGTATTATTGCACAGTGCCCCGAGGTCGAATGGATTAGGTTGGAGAAGGAGCAGCTATTCATGAGTAATGTAGTACAATCAACCTACAATAGTTTTTTCATTCATGAAATTCAAAATTACTTGCTGTGGAATGTACAGGGTGCCATAAAAATGCTTTTAGACGGAGAAACAAATGAGAAAGCGGAATTTCACACGTTTCTTGCTACAAATATAGACATTGTCATTTTATGGATAATTTTTTCATGTGGAATTTTTATTAGAGTTGATTGATTGATTCGCTTTATTAATGTCTACTTGAAGTCATTTCACAACAATTAGGAAGAACCGCACCAGCCAATTACAAATTGGATTCAGCACACACTGCTTTCCAGCCGTGGACACTGCTTAAGCTAAAACATAATATAACAATAACAGAATAATAGATTTTCAATGAAACTATTTATCAACTATTTATAAATTCTGCCCATATATACATAAACATTATTTCTCGATTCAACAATAAATTCTTTAATTCTCTCTACAAATTTAGGGTAACTTAAGTCATTCATTGAACAATCGCATATCGCATCTGTTTTCTATAGATAGCTTAGTTTTAACGCTTACTACATAGTTAGCTATAGAACAGACAAAAGCTTGAATTGTGTATTTTAACATGACATTTTTGCAATTGCCGATCTTGTTTTGTTTTGTACCGTACCTGCATGTTCATTAAACATTAGATTGGCGTCCAACAATAGCCCAACAAGGTATTTAAAACTATTGACAAGTTCTATCTTAGTATCCTCAATAATGATTTCTTTACTAACACATTTTTTGGCTTTACGATCATTACTCTTACGTAAAATCATTGCTTTTGTGTTAATTGATTGGTCTGCATTTTCATTACACTAAAAGAATAAAATACACGTTTATTGGCTATGGAATATTGTCCATTACACTGTATCAGTAATACAGTGCCTGGACGTAATTAGCACACTGCATATTTGTAAATCAGGCCGCTTGCCACTTACTTAGTCACTGCTAAAAAAGACCTTCTCCTTGTTATTACTCTTTGAATGCCAAATGAGATGGAGTAGCAAGAGTTACACTTGGGAAGCCATAAAATAAATGTTTGCACTAATGAAAATATAAAATTCCTATCTGATAAAAGAATGATGCGAGAATTAGGGACCCTGATCCAAGGACAAGCGTGTAAAATGACATTTCAGTTTGGCTGGAAGGAAGGAAAGAGAGAGTATGGATTTACAATTTGCATCACACACACAGCCAGAGAGAGACGCAGAGAGAAACAGTATACACTGCAATTGCGCTTAAAGTGAGAAACAAGATTGAGCAGTGTACGTACACTGCACACGCAGGCCCTTTTAACCTTTTTTGTGTGGAATTCACAGTGAAAATCATAAATTGGTCGGGTGTTGGTGCTCAGTATTCAGCTGCACATCGGGCAACATGGTTATATGGCAAAAGTGGTATTTGAAATTTGTGGTGCACAGGACAAAAGAAACAAGTCCTTTCCTTTGGCATGTATAACAAAATGCTACCATGTTAAAATTTTGCGGGAAATTAGAAAAATCAGTCATTTTTTAACCATTTTGTCTCTTTTACCAAGCTGGGTGGGTTATAAGTTAAAATTGTGGTGATGCTGAAAATCGGAAGTTTCTTTTGAAGCCATTGTATTGGCAGAGACTGACTGCACTGATGAGATGGTGAGACTGGTAGGCAGATACACGGATTATACGGTTGGCTTTCTCTGTGAGAGCTTGTAGTGAACTATGTTAACAATCACAATGACAAGGTCATGATCAATGTCACTTGAATGGTAAACTATACGTATGTAGCCAACAGAACAACTTGGTAGTAGCTGCTCTGCTCACTGACTTCTGTTTCGTCTGTTGTCTGCATGTACAGCGGCTCTGTTCGCTTTTCGCTCTAACCAGCATTTTCTATATGGAATCAGAACCACACGTTCTATTTTTGTGTTAAAAGTGTTCTATCTGATTTCTAATGAAAATACCTGTCTATGAAAGTGTCTGACTGCGTGACATTGACTCTGACTCTTCTCGACACTTCTACTCCCAGAGTGACAGACGAATTTTGTAACCGTGGTAGTCAGTGGTGAATCTGAGGGTACAGGAGGGGCTACAACCCTTTGAATTTTTTAAAAATCCCATGGATGGGTGGGAGCAATGTAATGTGTTAAGAAGGGTGCATGACCCCCTTATCCCCCGCTGGATCGGCCAATGATTCAGTGATGCACTGTCTGATATCACAAGGGAATTACCCTTCTTTGAATATACAATAGGATTACCTCTACATATGTGTATACTACTGTGTACATACTAAAATCCTATGTACACCTTCATCGTGTGTGGGATCGTTGAATTTAAATACTTACGACAATAAACAGGTGCAGATACACCCATCACCAATATCAGCATGCTGATAAATGTGAGTTTTAAGGTGGTGCTTATGCAAAACGGTTGGCAAATAATTATATTTATCACGAACGACATCGCCTGATTGATAGTGAAAAATTATTTATATAATAAATATGAATTCACATGAAGAGCAGAAGGAGCACGTACTTATAGATTCTGTTTATCTGTTTCGATGTTTATATTATTATTGGTAGTGGTATGGTAAATACGGTCGTGGTTTCGTAAATCACATTTTTCAGTTTCGTAATTCACACTTTTCAGCTAAAATCCCGTGACGGTGGGATTAGATGCAGTGTTTTGTGATTAAATGCGATGTGATTAATGGTAGTCCCTATCTGTAACATGTAGATCACATTAATCACAACACTGATCCCATCAAACATTTAAAAACATTTTATCACAGTAATTAATCCCACTGTGATAACCTAACCGAAACGCTGCTATGCATGAAATACATTCGTGAACAGTCTCAAGTGAAGGTTGCATTTATTATGCTGATTTTCTTGCCTTTCATCGTGTAGTAGACATTGACACCACTATACTCCACAAATTCGGAATCCAGCGCGTCATTCACCTATCAAGCATTTTACAGCATGACATTATAGAGCTTAGGCTGAAAACTGGTGCTGCTGTAGAATTCAGCATCTTGCACATCGTCCTATTAAACTATTACTTATGGTATATCAGTACAAGTCGTTTATGTGGTGGGATGGCTCGTAAATAATAGTTTGAGGTTTTACGCGAATTCGATGCGGCTTTTTTGTCAGATTTGGCTGTGCATTATTGAAAGCTTACTTATTATCTGCCACCTGCGTGCGTGGGTGACGACTGACGAAAACTAGAAGTGATGGACTTCACTATTACCCGATTCCTATATAGTAATATGTAAGTATACATACATCCATTATATACATTGTATGTATATAATGGATGAGCATGTTGATTTAGGTGAAAGACAGAAATAGACGACCCAAGTGTTTTGTTAGAGCACGGTATAGGAAATTGTTACGGTCGCTTATTGTGTGTATAGCATTAAAAATAAAGTACACTGTGGATATTTTAAATGTGGCTGTCGAATGATTTTTTATTGATCTAGTAAAAGTGGTGAGTGGTGCTCTTTTTGTAAGTGAGTGCAAATCAGACGTGTAAATAGAGAAATTTTATTATTTATCAGCAAAAAATGTCGTTAAAAGTTTCAATAGATTTTTATGCCTGACGCAGAAACTTTCTATCTATAGAGTTAAGAGGGTATCTCCTGTATTTTTGACTGTGCTTTATGGTGTCGTCTAGCCTCCCTCTTCCTATTATTAGATGAGAGAAGGATGCTAAGTACATTGCCGGCTGCCGGAAATGTGGGCTCTTACTTACTTTAAAGTCCGGGACAGAAGGATAGGTGCTATGTTGGCTTTGAAGAGCAAAGTGTCTGTGCCAATATTTATGGTGGCAATACGTTAAATGAGCAAAGATGCTGTTTATTTGCGTTTCGCCGTAAAATAGTGGAATTTTGCGTGAACACATGCGCTCGGACGAAATTACATTTTTACAATTAGTTAAACCTATTTACGTATAACTAATAGTATAATGGATTTGAGTTTTTACTGGTAGTTTTTAACAACGGAAATAGTATGTACAAGGAAAATAGTGTAACGTCTATTAGTTTAATATTAGTTTAACGTTAATGAAAGGCTAATAGTTAAACTTTTAATTGAACGAATAAGTGCATTTGCTGATTGTCTGCTAATGGATGCGGGGGTAATTAATGCATCGTGTTTGTTGTTCTTTACAGCGTCAACAATTGTGTTGTAGTGGTGGTAGGCCGACTTGTAATTTGTAATGGAGTAACATTTATGCTATGTGGTAACATTGACCTAAGCAGGAACTTAGGCTTTTCTGTCATTTAATGTCATTCAATGTTGAATATTTTCATGGTTGGATTTTTGTGTGTGCGTACACAGAATACATAATATGACACATTGCACATGTTGTGTTCAATCAACCTTCTACCCAGGGTTTACGTAAATTACACTTTTCAGCTAAAATCCCGTCACAGGGGGATTAAATATTGTTATTCTTGGTTCAATGTGAAGAATTGTCCCTTATAGCGTATAGATCATTAATCACACAAAGCGACTTTGTGTGTGACGAAACATTAAATACATTTGATCATGCAATAATTAATCACACCAGAAACCCTGCTTTTACCAAAATATTTACTAAGCTGTATGTGTTTAGCTGGGAAATCTTGATCAGTTGATCTTTTAATTGATCAATGATTAAATATTTTATAATACAGCAGAGTTTGCCTTTTGCGAGATTATAGGTAGCTAAGACTGCTAATACTTACTAATATGTAGAAAATAAAATTTAGCGCGTCATTCCGATTCATGGTCTCCACTGTCGTCGTCGTCGTCGTCACCTCGTCAAATACAAAAACGTACCTTTTGCCTTTTGTTGTGAATAATTTGCTAATAATTTGCTCGTGTATGAATTATATGAAGAGATACTTTATGTGTGTATCGAATGGTGTCACTGCTGCTGCAGTGTAACACGTATTAATATTTTCCATGTCGTTTCACCGTTGAATACATTCAATTGCTACTGCGTATTCTGCAATAGTGCACGTGCAAATAACTGTACGTTACATTGCTGTGAGATATAGTAATCAAACCTGATTCTACTGCTACTTCCTATATTCGATTTCATGAAAGGGTGCGCAAAAATCTAATCTGCACGATGATTGCGAAATATCATAATTATGTAAATGAAATAATCAAATTTACCCAGAAAAAAATGGGGTGTCATCTACACGGTTGACTTTTTAATTGTAAGAGAATGCCCATCTCTGGTGTGCAGAAGCCACAGTGTATAGCGTGAGAGCTTAAATTACAAATGAAAGCAATATTAACTCTTAATAATAAATGATGTTGTGCGCGGCACGGTAGTGGCTTATTCAGTTTGTTAGGAGGAGGATGAGCATTGTTCTCTATATCTGGCTGGATATAGAAAGTGGCGTAAATATAATCCATTTTTGGATTTCCCCACTAAATTATTTTCACTGTTTAATCTTGCGTGTCTAATCTCAAGTAAATATGTGGCTAGCACCACCGCTGCCCTGGCCTAGTTACGCCACTGTAACTTTGTTAAGTATTGTAATAGTAAATTGTGCCCGGAGATATGTGAGTGAGTGTTGTGGACGATGACGTGCATTCAGTAGTCATAAATGTCTGCTGTTATGCAAAATACAACAGGGAAATTATGATACGACTGTCATACTGCCATAGCATTTAAAACAGAATTAAATGAAAGTTGTACGACTCTCGTGATCTAAGGTTGAATGACAATATATACATAATGTACAGATTACATATAAGCTACAGGTTGGTAGCTTTTACCACCTTGTATGGCATATTATAGCCACTGCCGCTGTCGCCAGTCATTAATATTTAATATAATAGGACTGATGCAGTAGTACGAATGATAAGGTTTAAGATTAGTCTTATCACTACAGCTCATTGTATTCAATAGTAGCGAGAGATGTGCATGATCTAACTTTCATTGGATGTAAAAGCGAGCGGCACACAATAATCTATGTATAATTCGGTAATTTGGATGCTGTTACTTTGACGCTTTTTATACAGGACACTTGTTAATTTTTACAAGTGCATGGATTTACTCGTGAGTAAATTGCACGGATTTTTATTTTTATTTTATGTAATTACTATTTATAGGCTCCTATTCTCCACTCTCCACTGACGTGAAAAAGTTAAATAAGCACGAAAGTAAATAAATAAATAATGTCTCGGGGGAAGAAGACAAGTTCTACAAAATCGTGTATTTTTTTAAAAGTGTATATAAACAAAGATTCGCGAATTATATACACATAATAATTGATCAAGTTTGCAAATGTATGGTACCTGTGGTTCGTCTTTAGGTAAGCTGAAGGTCAATGCTGACATAGTTGTTACCTGTGTGTATCACATTACTGTGCAGCTAGTTAAAATAATATTGAGAATGGGGGAAGACGTGTGCACATATTAGTAGCACAAGATTTTCTTTTATTTTTAGTCGTACAGAGACAGATTTGTGTTGTTTAAAGAAATAATATTGGGTGAACGTAGCATCATAGGTTTACATGAGTGTGGTAGATAAACGGCAATAATCAGTCGAATATTCTACATGGACATGAATGACATGATTTGTGAGCGTGTATCTCTTTGTGTATTCAGCTAGCCACCGGCCATTGGGTAAAAGGGGTAGTCAAAATTTGAGGTGGGCCAAATGTGTATCAATATGTATAACTAAACCCTGTTCCATGTTAAAATTTTGCGGAAAATGTGAAAAAATCGCCCGTTTTGTTACCATTTTGCCAAATGCGCCTTTTTCCCCTAGTGGGGGATAAAGAAAACAGCCGACTAAAACAGTAAAACAGAACACTGTTCTCTCTGTCTCTGTTCTCCTTGATTATAAAGCTGAGTATGTCAAAGTCTAATCTCGACTCGGTGGTGGATATAGTTTCTTTATCCTTATCAACTACATAATATGGCTCTCTGTTCTGTGTTGATATTTGGATATATGAATGAGCACGCAGTTGAAGTATCACAATTAGTAGACAGTGGGATTATAAAAAGAATAATTGTAGAAGGACGGACAGTCGGCCCGATCACACGATAAAGCCATGCCAATATTACATATATACATATATAGTGTGCTAATATTATTACGCGTGCTGTACTTCTTTTGTGTGCAAAAAAGGGCACAAAATATGCGGATCTACTAGTTTTTTTGTAATTTAAGACGGCCAGACACAGAGTAGAATATTATTACATATTGAAGATCATAAGATCTACATAAAGATAGGACAGTACTTACTTTCAGTCATTGCAGCAGAATGTCTACTTCTTTATATATTTAACCTTGTCTTCGAGAATGTGTTTTAATAGCTTGGCTCCAAGGTACACGTAACGATAGATCAGCAGGTTAAAGGAAGATACAGGTGTACATATTGTCTCTCTCTCAGTGGCGTATCCAGTCTAAGTGTACATCCCCCCACCCCAAAAATTGACATAGGAAGGATATGGAAGGAGGTGTTGCTAAATTAACATAGGGAGGATAGGACGTTCCCCAGGCTCCGACCAAATAATTTTTATGCGTACGCTCCTGCTCTCTCTCACATGTAAATAATTCTGTAGCTTTTCAGACTTTTACATGCCTTTGTGCTTTAAGAGATATTATTACGTCTAAATCTATTATTGCTGTAAGTGGTGGCGTACCACAGTTTGGGGAGTGTGGCCCGCGAATTTTTGAATTTCCTATCCTTTCATGTATTTTTAGCTTCGCCAACTACCCATTTTCGTGCCCCCACAGGCGAGGGTTACGCTTTACGCCACTGAATGTACGTACATACTACATAACATGTACAGATACCATAATAATGTTATAAAATGTGTGGTTTTCCACCTGTGTAAAGGTATCCACTTGGTGTGTGTTACTATGATGGCTCTTTGTCTTCTGTACTATGCATTCGAATCGTGTGTGGGGAGGGGAAGTAGAGTTGTGCCAGAGCATTAATATTTCTATATTGAATGTTAGATTGTTCTGTAGTCATTCATTGTGTGGATGACGTGACTCTGTAGGTTACGTGTTCAGTTAGTCTCTGTCTCTCTATACGGTGATTCACATCTATAGTGAAATTCAGATCTCTGTGTGTGTGCTTTGCTCTTGACGAAATTGCATCAAACTGGTTTGTTTCCCTGCTTATTGTGTGTGTGCACATTCTACTATCATAGGTAGTGATTTAAAAATTGTCTTGCGTTTCCTCGCTAGTCCATTCATCGTGTCATGACGATGACCGTGTCATGTCATCTAATGTAAGATTACGTTGCGGTTGAGTCATCTGTTTGGGCTTTTCAGCTGATTGGAAATTGAGAGGGAGTGGGTGCACCCCCGCTGCTGCTTTTCGTCATCGTCACCCATTCTGATGTTATAATAATATTGCACAGTTCAAAGTCACACGCAGAGAGAGCTTATCATCATTTTACCAATATTCATCGCCCCATTCACGCAATTTTTTTTCAATATTAGCTCTGACTGATAAGATAAGGACAGTTGACTTGACAAGGAATGGAAGGGGATTGAAAAAGCGAATGCACCCTGAACATCATCAATTCATCATTACAACAGGGTTTCGGCTGTGATTATCACATTGGGATTAATTACTACTGTGATTAAATGTTTTTACACGTTTGATCAGAGCGACGCTTTGGTGTGATTAATGTGATATATGTTATAAAGGATAGGGACTACCAATTTACCCCATCATATTTAAACTGTGATGGGATTTTAGCTGGGAAAGTGTGATTTACGAAACCCTGATTACAACAACCTAAGAGCACTTTGTACTTGAGCAGCACAGATAGTTTGGCAATTTCATTCTTCTGTAGTTTATTGTCTGCTGTGTTGTAAGTAAGTAGCAAAAAGTGGTGACTGCTGTTTGGAAGAGTTAGAAGTGTAGCATCGATTGTGAAATGTACATTTTGTACTACTCTTATGGTGTTACGACGGCTACACTAGACTAGAACTGTACTAAATAGCTACTGGAAATTATACGAGCGTAAAAGTAGTTTTTAGAGATTTGTGCAATTTATTTCGAGTGTTATCGTCTGGAAATTATTTGTTTTCGTTTGTTTTCTTCTTGTGCGAGACAAGCTGCTAGAGAAAACTATTCTGGATACTTCTCACAGTATTTCATGTGCATTCAAGTTAACGAGACTGTTTTGTCTTGTTTACGCGATTCTATACGATTAATAGTTTGTCGTATTCTGTGCTCGGCTGCTGCTGCACCCATTTGCTTTTCCGTCTTAGAAGAGTTCTTCTAGTAAATTATTATTATTTAAGCACGCATTCCGCGGCCACAATTTAAATAGTGGAGAACGGAACAAGAATTTTGTGTGTGTTTGTAAATATTTTGTCGGAGGATGAAGATACTCTCCTACTCGTTCACAGATGAAAAATTCGCGGTTCGTTCAGTATAAATCACATTTGGAGACAGTTAATGTGCCCTTAAACAAAGGAACAGTGTCTTCTTTGTTTCATTGTCGTTTTTGCGGTTTTATTCAAAACTTTGTCATTTGTTTACAAACAGTCAACAGTTGAGCGGACACAATAAACCTCGTGTGTGTGAAATTAAATTTCTGCCTGTCTGATTGCGGTGGTGGATAAGAGCGGATAATTTTAAAAAAGTGCCATTTTAAATATACTCCTTTAAAGGATATAAATATAAAGAATAGGAAAATGGTGGGAAGTCTTTTGAATCTAAAGTTTGAGACTTTCTGGGAGTGGGACGAGAAGTAAGTGAGCTTTTAACTTTTTTAATGACGTAACGTTTACTATTAGGCATTTGGCGAAATTATAGTGAATACGAGGGCGCACCAAGTGTGGATCTCTGATAATATATTTCATACATGCATTAGGAAAATATTTATTATCATTTATGTAGCACAAGAGGAATGTGGTGGTGGCGGTGCGGCAAGTGGCAAGTGTGGGTACGATACTATGCAGAATTACAAAAATGCAATTTAGACAGATGAGACGAGTGGTAGGTTTTGCCAGTACCCTAATCCTCCCTGTCATGCATTATTACTTTTTCTGGCATTCACATATATGAGGTTGAGTCTCTCTGCAGTTGCTGCCAACAAAATTCTCTGTTATTTACAAGAACTTGTACGTATGATTCATGATAATATAGTACATAATAGGAAGTGCATCTTGTAGTAAACGGTATAAGATTTGCTGCAACACAGATTTTCGTAAAAGGCGATTTGAAGTTGAAGTGTGCAGTTTGCGAAAGAAGAGTGTGTGTGGGGATTATTGTGTAGGAATTAATAATACGCTTCACGGGTTTAACTGTTGATAACACAGACTCCCAATAATATTTAACAGCATGTAGAGAGGAGAAAATTTCGTACAGTGAATATTCAGACAAGACACAGAACGACTTGTCTTCATTTTTCATCATAAGAATATGTTAGCAGTATATTTCCGTGGACAGATAATTCATATTACGCATGCATCACCACTTACCGTGTGCATTGTATAAATACATTCATTCATTCATAATTTACTGTGTATACTGATTTAAATTATCTTTGACAGGACTTGTGCTGTAGTCTCTATAGACATCTCATCCGGCTGTTCGTTTTCTTTCCAAGCTAATTGTATGTCACGTATTAAGAATTAATTATTTGAAAACGATAAGTTCATAGTGAATTCTGCGTATCCAGATTTATTT
Organism: Plutomurus gul; assembly: GCA_019776185.1. Taxonomy (NCBI): domain Eukaryota; kingdom Metazoa; phylum Arthropoda; class Collembola; order Entomobryomorpha; family Tomoceridae; genus Plutomurus; species Plutomurus gul. The sequence goes on along the minus strand of JABASC010001009.1, from coordinate 2,088 downwards.
ATTATTACTGTGGAAAACTACTTCACTTTGTTAAATTGTATATTAACTGTTTCTCGGTATATACAAAGATGGTAATTAGTTAGACTCGTGGTGGTGGGTTTCTGTGCATATTATCAACGGTCACGTCATTCCCTCTGAATCATGAACAGTTTAAGTGTTGCCACTATTAGTGAACTAAAGCGAAAAGGCATTATACTGTATTATATTTAAGGCCGTTGACAAATCACATTTAGTTTGAAAGTCTTTCTTATCTTATCTTTTTTTCCTTTACTTCAGGATTGCTGCGTATACTTATCATGTTATGTGAACACAGTACAGTCAACACATTTGTGTGCTGCTATTAGCGAGTCTATACGATGTTTGACACTTTAGTCTCGAGTCCACAAAAAGGACTTTGGTATTTGTTCAACACAAGAATGATAATAATTTTTTTCCCTCCTAGTCTACTTAAGACTTGTGTGCACAGTAAAAATACGGATTAGCTATGTAGCACTTGAGGTGCTTAACAAACTGTTACGTTTAAAAACAAGTGATATTTTAATTTAACGCCCGAGGAACTTGACTTGCTTATTTAAAAAATACAAATAATGTAAACAATAATTAATTCTTTATTTTTTAATTATGTAGCGCAACAATAATTAATGACTGATTTTATTTGTTTGTTTCCAGTTCCATTCTTCGTAAGGACTTGGGTGATGGAGCATTTAGTATAAGCGGGGGGGATATCTCATCACAATTGTCGCCCGACAGCTGTAAGAGCTACAACAAGCTTGAATTGTTGTCACTGTCGGCGGCGGGCGGGGAAGTTTCCCGCAGTAACTCATTGCACCACCACCACCACCGTCACCACAACCGGAACCGGAGTCTAGACTCTGCTCAAATGCAATCCTACCTTCAAGTGGAGAATGAGATGGTGTTGGGGCGTTTGGAGTTGAATCCTCTACAATTCCAGCTCCAGCTCACCACTTCCACCATCAAATCTCACTCGCCGTCGCTGATCGTGAACGATCGTATTCTGAGCATGAGACAACAGCATCAACACCAACATTGCTGTCACCATCACAACCATCACCACCATGGCGGGGGGGAAACGGACTCGGACTCACTAAATGATCACCATCATCACGACTCTCATCATTCAAGTATGAAATGCACGTGTACGACCAGCTCCGACGACTCTGGCATTTGTTCAGGTGCAAGTGGGACGACTGCTTCAGAAACCGAAGATTTAAATAACAGCGTCACGTGTGGCAGTTACGATAATGAGGATGAGGACGAAGAAGAGGACGACGACCATCATAAAATGTGTGAGGATGGGGGGAAAAATCCAAGACTCAGCTTCGACTCGGCCAACACTGATGTTGATGTGGAGGATCAAGAGGAGGATGAAGAAAAGCTACCACAACATCATAGGAGTGAGATAGTTGTTGCGGATGTGGAGGATAAAGTTCTTGTTATTGATACGTACACGGAATTGCTCAATAGTTTGAGTAGTAAAATTGATGAGGATGAACAGGACGTAGATTTAGATGTGACACTGATCACGGACGAAGTGGACAGTGGTGTTGTTGTGGGTGGTTCGTGTCCGCTGCTACAGGTGACCGAGGAGGTCACAGATTGCTCGACGACGACAACCGAGAAATCCGATGTGAATAATACAAATAGTAGTACAAGTGGGGAAGAGGTGGTTAGCAGTGCGATTAGTGGGGGTGGTGGGAGTGGGAATACTTCCGTGAGCACTTCGTTGCTGAGTCGAATTCGATCTGGAGCCAAAAGTCAAGTAAGTTCAAAAAGTAGCACCTCTGCCACAACATCATCATCCTCTACCCCTACCAGTGGTAATAACGCGACCGGCACTAACTGCAGTAGTCATACGAGCCTCGTGTCCACCGGACTCAACACGAGCAATATTGCCACCGGTATGCGAAATAAACTCAGGCTTAATTTAGGAAAGGGGAAGAGTAAATTGAAAATGGTCGCTCCTCCCCCCAATAATGCTGAGTCTCCCGATAAGCTAGCAGATGCTGCAGACAAGAAAGCAATTACACCCGGATGCCATACCGGTAAATAAAACCATTCAAAACTTTT
>JABASC010001008.1:0-28546 GCA_019776185.1 Plutomurus gul | reverse complement strand
GTGTGTGTGTGTGTGTGTGTGTGTGTGTGTGTGTGTGTGAGAGAGAGAGGGAGGGAGATGAAAAATAACTATCGTTTACTCAACAAATTCTCGTCCAGACATTTTCTTGAACTTTTACTATGTTGCATGCCAAGCCTTCATGTGATAAACAAATACTTATAACTCAATGTTCCACTACTATTACTATATTCCTATTCCTGCTATTAAGTAAAGCATGAACTTAAGGAAAGTGCACAGGGTAGAACTTGGTAGGGAATGTGTTTCGCAGCCGTAAATGGCCAAGCAAGTTCACCCGGAGAAGAATATCCCAATAAGAAACATGAAAGTGTTAGAGTAATAGCCCGCATTTCCATTCATTTAAATTAGAATTTCCTTTTTCTGACAAGAAGCATGCTTTTATTACTACCAAATAGGTATGTGCATTAAATCATCGAAAAAATCACCCCGAAATGCTTCATAAAGCAAAAAAAAAACTTTAATAATGGCACGGCTAATATTATGGTTGCCTCTGTTCACCTGTTCAAGGTATATTTTGGCAAATTCGGTGATTCCCCACACGAATGAGCATAAACATGTTGGTACAATGTATTCTATTTATAGTCCCAGAACTTTCCCACCTCAATTGCAACTGTGCTTATTTTCGAAAATGGTTTTTCTGCTCCAGTCTACCTCTCTCTCTCTATTAATGCGAACGATGTCCTGGTGCACACACTGAATGAATAGGTGAGCATATATGTATAATATAAAATATAATGTTGTGTTTTATGTATATAAACTTTTCTTCATAAATAAATAGTTAAAATATGCGTATATAAACACACTTCTAAAAATAAATTGGAGTTTGAACAGCAATTAAGATACGCGGAGCTTATTAATATAAGCGGAACGAAATCTTTTCCGTGAATACGCATCAGTACATAGAAATGCATTGCCACACGAACACAACGCGTATGTGTAGTACGTAGTAAGTACGTGTATAAAGGAAAGTAGGTAGCATGGTAATGGCTAATTTTAATTCAAATGAATACAGACAATCGTATTACGTTGCAGACACAATCGTTGATTTGCTCGAGAGTCGTAAGCTCATACATAATTGTAACATTAGCCTTGCTCGGAGTAAGTTGTTCCTCAGTCACACGTAAAAAGAGCAATGCTAATCCTATATATTAGATGGTAAAGGAACACATGTGCCTTTGTGTTCCCCATTACTTACTATTCCATGTACCATAGAGGCCCACTTATTGTTCACACAGAGCCCCTGACTCGAATACATGATCTGACAGTGAACTGTTTTCACCTTTGTAACATATGCATTTGGCCCACAGTGTAAGACATTAATTAGACAATGGAGTGAGCGCTTGAACTCTGAAGACTTTACTAATTCAATTAGAATTTCTCTACTACTATTTACTACTACCAAATGAACATTCCACTAGAACAGTTCACTCGGATGGGGGAACAAATTGATGATTCGACTTTTGAGCGACGACTGTGTGGCATAAGGGAGCCAGAGCCCTGCCTGCTGTAAAGAAATAAATATCAGCAGCAAATGCTCTACAACGTATACAACATAACACACGGATCGAGACAGTGAGACAAAATACTACATAATATATATATATATATATGTAGTGAAGGGAGGGAGGAAAATTTCTGCATGGGAAATTGTACTCGCATTTGATCAATATTAAATAACGTGCGTGTGCTTGCATAAACCTGGCCACCTCAGACCTCATACATTTCATTGTGAGCTAATATATAATGTGCAGTTCACTAGACTCGTAGAGAGAGAGAGAGAGACAGAAAAGGTAGGGTAATGTATCCACTGTAATGTAAATGAAGAATGTCGAACGCTTACATACGTAAGCAATGCGTATACGCATATCAAACGCACACACACACACATTATCCTCAAAGGCCAATGAATATCAATCTTTCCTCTTTCCATCCATATATTTAAGTTGTCACCCGTAACATTGACTGGAGGATAGAGCAAAGAGAGAGAGAGACTTCTGACTCTGACGAACTCATGACCACATTTACCAATAGTGAAATGCAAAGTAACGTCTGTACATAATAGGTAACAGAAGGAATAACCCTTCGGTTCACAAACTACACCTACACTGTCTCCCCGTACAGCGGGGTACAAGTAGTAATATATGCAGACTTTTACTACATCCACATGAAATATTAGTCGGTGCGTATTACTTGGATACATGATCTACTAGTCAAGTAAGGCAGACACATCGGTGGTGGTTGTACAGTGAGATTGAGAGAGCTGACGAGACGAGACGGATGGAACTTGGGGGCAAAGAATAAGCTGTCTGCTTGAATATCTTTGAATTACGTTGATGCATAGGAAATAGCGAGCTTTCCTTTCCATCGACTTCACATTCGATATCAACAATCAATCCGATCTATAGCTTCACTTACGTTCATTGTATGTATGATTGCGTGATGTTCACCCTTCTTCTTCGTAGAGCAACGCGACGTGATGTAATGTAAGTCAACTTTGGACAGTAAAACGTATTAGATGATGAAATGGGATTCCGCCTGTCTGTCTCACTCACACACACACACACACACACATTGTGTCTGTGTGTGTGTGGGAGAAGAGGGAAGAAAGTCTTTTCAATGGTACGCACACCATTTCCATGTCCACGTGTCCATTTTGATAAAATGAGTGGATAGAGTGTAGAGACTCAGTGAACAAAATGCACACGTTGAATTTAAAATCCTGCAAGTTGAGCTTAGAAAACATGGTATTTCCTCACATCCTTAAAAATACATCTCACGCCAGGCATTGACAACGAGTCTTCAGCCGAGTCAAAAGGAAGTTTACAACGAGTAATATTCAGCCACACATAAAAATTATCATTGTAAAATTCAAGAGCGTGAAGGGAAGAAAGATTATAAGTAGCTGTTAGCTACAACTCCAACAAAGATACAGAAACGTACGTGTATTGTGTACTCAGCAAGATTCTGACACGTTGCTCGATTGTAGCACCACTATAAATGTGGATATCTCTGTAAGTGATTTTAAAGGTGGGGGTAGTAGACAGGGTGCATCTATCACCAGTGTCTCCACGTCATTACCTCATAGGGAAAACATTTCAAACATCCAACATATCACCAGACGAGCCAGGGATGCAAACTGCACAGAAAACATAATCTCCCGTGTGTGTACCCGCAGTCTATGCTAATTCTTATTTAATTTCGTAACCGACCGAAGGGGAAAAGGGTGCAGGTCGAAAAACTTGCTTCTGAGCATATAGAAATTATGTGAAAGCTATCATCACCCTGAGACCGTGAATAGATGGGGACTGTGAAATTATGCCCTTCATCAACTACGACAACTTCACACGTCTCACAAATGAATTTCGCTTTACAGTGGAATAGGAATATTTTCTCTTGCTTATAATACACAACACCTTAAAGATAAAACGTGGGTAAACAAAATCTTCGAAGGTATTTATTTTCTTACCAATTAGCTCGCCAGTGACTACCCCCACGGAGGTATTCCAACATGAACATCTACCAGTAGTGCCGTAGTAATATTAATAATATAGGTATCTATTTTTAGATATGCTGCATGATATAATGGCATTGGCAGAACAAAACGGCTAAACTGTTCTCACACTTCACACAGGCGTATTACATCCGAGCATTAAGCGGCTGTGCTAATGCACATTCACCACCACAATATAACACTAATTACTAACTATATTTGGAAGCAGCCAGCGTGTACACACACACCTACTTTGTAATATCTCTATTCGTGTAGGTGATTGTTTGCAGGCGGCTTTCAAAACGTATTTACGCATCCCCACGAATTATTACATTGTCTCCGGGATTCGCTTTGCTGTGAATTCACCTGCTGAATATATTAATGGAAATAATGATTTTCCCCCTCTCGACTGAAACACTGGAAAACTTTTATCAATTACTACTTGGAAACTGAAATCCACTTCTCACACAACCATTCGCCATTTTAATTGCTCGACAATCGTACGACGTGGCATGTACACAAGAAAAGTCGGTGGTAGTTATGGAGGCAGTCTTTTGAGGATTATACACATACTTAATTAAATTACTCCACGTACTCTTTGATTAAGTGCACCACCGTAGCAGCAGCAACCACTCGCTGTAAATTGTAATAACTGTGGCTACGAATTAAACAGAAAAAGGGTATTTATTCCCTTTGGGAATATTTCCTGCAATTAAATAATTTGACTGTCCGCTAGACATGAGCCACATATACTTAGAGTTACACACTTACAGCGACATTTATGAAATTCCTTTGAATTCCTGAGAAACGTGAGTGTAGTGCACTCTTCTCTATTCTCCTACACACTGTGCACGACACAAGCTTAAGCTTTATACTTGGAGAAGCTGCATGTAGAAAGGAGATTCCAATACACACACCTACACTTTAAGTTCTAGTAATGAAATGAGTGCCATGACAGTGACATGATGATTAATTGCATATTTCTGTATTAGATAAGGAAGCAATGGGTGTAGAGAGTCCACTGTCCTCTATTGACAATGACATGGAAAGCACAGGGCACAATAATAATATTTTATCTGCATGTGTTAGTGTGTACCTTTTGTGTAACCTGAAGAACGGGGCAACTGCGATATCGATATCGTCTGGTAGCCAACTCCCACCAGGGAACATCCTTGCTTCGAGGTCTCCAAGGAATGCCATCCTCCATGACGGGTTCCAACGGAGCCTTTGGAAGGAAGCAACTGCGATGGAAATGTCTAGGATGGCCATTTGGCTGGCACAAAGTGGCGTTGATTGCATTATTGCCATCCACTGCCCCGTGATGATTCCCATTGCTGCCATGACCATTAGTGATGATGCAGCTGTTGGACGGCGACGAAATACTATTATCTGACACTGAGTTTCGAAGTCGTGCCAATGTTTTCACGGTGGAGGCACCCGTAGAGTTACTGTACACGGTCGTAGTCCCATCAGAGCAACAGCGACATGCTGCCACCTTATTATTGTCCATTGGAGAAGAAACATTGTGTTGTTCACTGACAGTCGCTGTCTGGTTATTCGGGTGCTGCTGCTGATTGGGAACGGAGCAGTTCTGCCCAGCCGACAAATCAATTTGAGTTTGGGGAGGTTGTAATTTATTTGGAAGAACAAATCTGCGAATTCTGCGTGTGAGACTCGAGCTGGAGGAGACGACTGCAGAGGCTGAAGATGTGGACTTGGTCAATCTTGTTCCTCCTGCTCTGACAGTCGTCTTCTGACATGAAATTGCGGAATTATTTGAGATTTTATTATTTTCCGTGGGAGAACATCCGCAAGGAGCTTTGTTATTACCGGAGCTATTATTCTGCTTGAATGTCCCACTATTTGGCTTCGCTTGAAAGTGCGGCTGCTGCTGCTGCTGCTGCTGGCTAGCCATAGACGTTTCCACCCATAAAGATTGAGAATTCCTGTGCACTTCCGCCGTTGAATTTCCATTTGTGATTAGCTTGCCTTTCCTTCCTAATTGATTTTCATAATCCATTCCAATTCCGCTGTTAGTGCTCTTGCTGCGCGTCATCGACATCGAAGAGGCCCGAGAACAGAAGTTTTTGCCATTGTTTACTGCACTCCCCGACGACGTCGTGTCCTTCTTCAAACCCACAACGTTCACGTTCAGCGAAAAAGGCAGACTTCCATTCCCCTTTGACTGTTGCTGCGAATAGCGATTCTGTTTGGAGGAGAACAGACTCAAAGGGCCCGTTGAGCTTCCTTTCGTGCTGCTCCCTTTCGAATGATTCTCAGCAGTTCTGTTTGAATTGGATTTCGATTGAGGATGAAGTAGTCGCGAGGTTGGGTCATTATTCTGGTGACCGGTGGTAGCCAGGTCGTAGCATTCCTGTTGCTGTCGCATGGCGATCGAGGCACAACTGGGCCCTTTTCTCTTTCTCACAGTGGCGAATCCATCGTGTATCTGGTAGACCGATCCCGACCCACCACCACCACCACCACCGCCGCTGCCCCCATTCACATGGATGCTGATGCTGCCACTGCTGGACACAGTGCCCAGAGCCGGGATGGGAACGACCAAAGGCCCTCCTTTGGCACCTGTGCTGCTGCTGCTGGAAACATTCGAGGGACGGCCACCGTTCTGCTGATTGTTATTCTCGGTCGAAATGGGTATTATGGTCGACTTATTGTTCGTCGTCGATGGATGGAAGGTTGATGTTGACGTGGTGACTATTGTTGTTGGAGGGAAACTACCATTTGCCGTCATGCACAACTCCATCCCTCCACAGAATTCAACTTCTATGCTTGTGCCGAGAACGCATTTTCAACCTGACCAACGAAAGAGATGAGCTAGTCCGTGGCCACCGCGTAAAGGTAACTGTGTTGGATAATGAATGCGAGAGACGAGTATTCCCACGCTGCTAGATTTTAACTTGGGGAGAATTGCTAGAACTTACTTAGGTATGGATGTACACGTGAATTATAAGCATGTTTCTCTGTGCACACGAAATAGTTGAGTGAGGTAAACACTGAAATACATAGTCGCTTTACTCTCCCACCACCACAACAACAACATCTATTTCAGTTGGTGCTACTCACAGCAAGCGTACATACTGGTGCAAAAGGCACGCAAAGACGAAATACAATGCCAAATGCATCACGAATCCCCACTTATCACTCTGAACTTTCGATGATGAATTTTTAATACTGAGCCAAACTTTTTCTACACACCGAGAGAATTCTTCTTCAAATTTTTATGTTAAACGTTCCGTAACTTTCCTCGCATTCAATTTATTCTTTACTTTGTTGTGAGCAAGAGATAAGTATTTTAGCCCTGGCTTCTTAGACTTTGTTTATTTTCATGAATTATTATTATTATTATTTATTCATGTATGCTCTTGTGGTTTAGTCTTGTGTGTGAAAATAAGAGCAATAGAGTAGGATGGAGAGATCACCCCCTCAAAACCGACTACCAGTAGCAGCAAAACAACAAATTCTCTTTAAACCCGTTCTTATTTTCTGTTGTCATGAGATGAACAACGACCACGGTCGTCTCCTTTATCTCACATACTTATCAGCCGAGTGTTTTAGTCATTCCGTTGTGCTGTGCACATATAATAAACTGTACCGAATGGTATTAAGAAGATATTCAAACGCATAGTTGACGACTCAATTCACAAAGGCTACCGTACTGCGAAATTCAGCTGCACGCTGTTTAGTGAGTAACAAAGTTGTCACGACGCATTCCTCCTCCGCACAGACAGAACGTTGGAATTAGGGAAACTGGAGAAAAGGTCGAATCTCTATGCAAATGCAGTGTGGAGTGTGGAGGTAGTGGATGGATGGATGGATTGTGTGCTTAGATGTAAATACGATAAGGCAGAGACGAAAACAGATACACACAATGGAAACCACAGAGACGAGCAGCTAGCAACAACACCTTTTTCTCCGGCTGAACTTCACAAGTCAACGTTTAAAAACTTAATGTGTTGTGCGGTCTCTCCAGAGAGAGGAAGTCACTCTCAGTGTCTCTCTCTCTCTCTCTCTTCTCAAGAAGTTTAGAATTCTGAATACTTGCACAAAGCTTGTCTGAACAATAAATCAGAATTCCCTGTCTCTTCATTTCCAGTGGAAGGAGACACACAATGTTTGTGGAATGTCACAAAGTTTTGAGACTGAACTGAACTTAGAGCCACTGTAAATTATCTCCATCACTCGCGGTATTAGTGTCTGTTTATTTATTTCTGTTTTTCCGCCTTGTAAAATCGAAGAGGCTATCGAATTTTATGAGTAACACTGGACAAGTACATTATCTGTATGTCCACATGAACAATTTTCCTCACTGGTGAGTACTACGATGTATTCATTTGAGGGCGAGAGAGAAATGTTAAGTCTTGCTGTGAATTTGTGAAGAGCAGCAGTTCTGGTCTGAGACAAGTCGCTGCGACTACTGCTCGTCTCTCAGATTAGCTTTGTATTTTCTATACACTGAGAGCTCTCGTCTCACGGAACCGTCGTACTCTTTGTTCGCCGTTCTATTCTGTTGCCACAGCCCTTCTCTGCTGTGATCGTTTCACTAGCTGTTAGCTCGCTTACAAGCAAACCTACTTGACTCCTACAACGTTGTCTGGCCTGGCCGCTCGAACGAATGTTATTGTTCGTGTCCGTGAATTTTGTAGCAGCGTTCACTATTCTCTATGTGTATCCATGTAGTGTGGCCCAGTCTTCATGGTGTGTGTAAGTGTATGTGTGTATGCAAAGACTGGTGGATGAATGCAGCCAGAGAGCAGAAGAAGAAAGTGCCGGAGGGAAGCCTGGCCTGGCAGAGCATAGGTTCACTAGCGAGTGAGCTTACATTCAAGTCAGTTACATGAACACCAGCAGTTGCTTCAAGAATAAGTTTTTCCAACAGAATACACACTCACAGATATGTGGATGTGTGTGTGATGCTGAGGTAACTAACTATTATCAGTGCACAGGGCATTAGAATACAGCCGAATCTCACATTAACATGTACAGCACTGCACGTTCACTTCAATTTCAACCTTCTCCTCCCTTACATACATTCTATCGGTATTATGTGTACTGCGTATAGGTACATCACACTGAATGATTAGGAGTTGAGTCAGATGCCTTTGCAGTGTGCTTCTCCCAATACTCGAACTTGAGAAGAAATGTTGCGTATTCGTTTGAGAAACCTCTGAGGAAGGACTGGAAGTGGACCTTCAACACACACAACATACACAACACACAGACACTCACTCACTTACTCACCGACTCACCGACTCACCACCACACCAAAAACCAAATGCCCGTAGCTATCCAATGTCTCTCTTTTAAAAGGAAATGTTGATACGTTGATATTTACAATTGTGTGTGCATCACCTCAGAATTCCTTCTTTAATCTGAAAAATGTCCATTATGACATACTGCTATTTAGATGTACATGTAAAAGGTTCGAATTTGAAAGAGATGTTTACTATGCTCATTTTGGACATTTGAGCCACGAACGTCTGTCTCCTTGCTGCCCACTACAACAACAATAATAAAGATACAAAAAATGCTAATATCTTCCAAAGCTTTCTGTGTAAAGTCACAAGAAGATTTGCCTTCAGAAATGCATATAATCTCATCATGTCCAGCACACAAGGAAAATAGCTTTTCATGTACGCATGATGGATTTACAGTGAAGAGTAAAAGAAATGTCTTGTATCATCACATGTACGTGTAGGGGATGGAGAGTCGTCAGTCGTCACGTAGCCAGGTAGGTAGACTGTATAGGTATACGTAGGTTTATGATTACACAATTTACGCAGAATACGTCCGGTCGTATATATCGGTTTCTTTTCTTTGAGGGTTTATTGAATGTGTTGTTACACAAAGCAAGGGTTATCCAGATGATACTTACAACAGATAATGCGCATGAGAAGATAGATACGAGCTACAAGAGTACCCACTAACCACTTTGAGCACAAAAGTTACCTAATAATAATACCTTGAAATATAACACGTAAGACGCACACTGCTCTATTAACAAGGGAGAGAGACAGAGCTACGAGAGTGAGGAAGGGTAGATTTGTAAAAATTCAGAAGAATGAATGTGTTCTCCGTGGAATCGAGCTTTTCCTTCCTATCTACCTCTCTGAAGCACATACTTTGTTCGTACTAAGTATAGAAGCATCAATATGTAATTCTCCGAGTTGCTCCTAATCGGACAATCTAATATTTACCATCTGAGTACGAGAACTAGTCATTTCATCTTTATTATACGTCCCTTATCTCCAATTCCTTTCACCACCACCACCACCTTATGTCAAATTGATGTGAAACAAAGAGCACAATCTAAACGTAGGGTTACTAGATCGTCTAGTGAATATCAACTGTGTTAGATGTGAGTGCATGACATTTCCCAGCAGTGAATGTTACACGAGGTGCTTATGGCAGTTGTGGTATTTTTGTGAAACAACACAAATAATAAATGACAAACAATACGCCTCCAATGTGAAGTGGCTTTGAACTACGTGAACCCACAGAAGTGACAGCGTGAGGCGGGGCACTTGCAGTTCCTATGTCACTGACTATACAGAGACACTGAGAGAGTGATACAAATCACACTTTAGCGTTTATCTAAAAATACATGGAAACTTCACGCTGCTCACCAACAAGAAGAAAGGGTAAATGAACCCATTGATTCCACAGCCAAAATATGGAAGAAATGCTACAGTTCACAGAGAGAGAGAGACAGAGAGATAGAAAAAGGAAAGGGCACGAATGACAGAAAAATATTTCATTCACATTCACCATGCACCATCATCATATACACAACTTATATGCTTATGTGTACTTAGCAGATTGAATTGAGAAAGAAAATGTCACGAGTGCAGACGCTGGCCTCTTGGCCACTAAATTAGGAAAGTGGTCTCGAGAAGAGACACAGAAAAGAGACACATGGTCGCTTTTTTTAATGCTTATGGCTTCCCTTTCAGTACATTTGTATCACCCATTTGATTGCATTCTATTGTTTCAGCAGCACACTGAAGCGAATCAAGTTGACCAACAATCAAACGAACGTTATTCTATGAATCTGTCTCTCAATGACTGACTGTGTTACTATTTCCACAAGAGTCGCTCAATTGACTTGAGTGGATTAAATAATATCTCTTTGAGTTGTCTCTATGTGAATGTAGTAATGACGAGAACTGTGCTGGCATTCATTTGAACATTATAATATGGCATCCACTCCAATTTGGCATTACTCAATTACCATCAGACACTATTACAACCATATCATTCTAAATTACATCCACATTTATCCTTCTGACTTCTTCTTACATTATAGCATATTACAGTGTGTGTGTGATTGAGCATTCCAAGCACACGCAAAGAAAAGTAACACAAATTGGACATTATCAATACTCGATGGGACTGTCTTGTGTACCGAATGTGAGGACGCATATATAAATATATAGCCATTCCACCATCACCAGCACCACATTATAATAATATTGCCAACAGCCTAAAAGAAGATGACTATAGAGCATTGTGCAAGAACATTAAGACGGCATCCTACTCTATGTATGTACATATACATAAGTCAACAGAATATCACATTACAGCATAATGTACACGATGGCCTAACCATCCATGACAAAGAGTGATGCAACGACTACAATAGAACAGAGATTCTCATGTAATATTAAAATCCACTCACGATGAAAATTGGATTTTGCAGTCCTAGATGCAAATAACATTATCTGTACCATTGTATTATTGTGTGTACAGATTAAGCGTACACTATTTGTATACGCTTAATGTGTACAATACATGCACACACACACAGAGTGTAATCATTGGTGTGTGTGTGTATTTCAATGCCGTCACAATCCTTTTCTCATAATCCAAGCTAAAATCTGCACAACCACCTTCCTTTCCTTTTCACTGTTTCGCTATTCAACGCATAGCACTTGTCAAGAAAACAGTTATGATGTGACAATCATTAGAGATGCAGCAGCAGCGGCGACGGAGGACTAAAAAGTGCAGCTACAATTAAAATGCAGTCTCCGTACACGATATCCAGGCAGACACGTACAACTACAGAATACTACTGCAGATGCTATCTGTTTCGTTTCAGTTTGCATGATTGTTTTTTTTTGACATTCGAGCTGCGTAGTAAATACGTAGAAAAGTAAGTATGTACATACACTGGTGCAAAGAGATCGTGTCGTATCCCTCTTTTGCAGTGAGTGAAATACAATGGGAGGCTGATGACACAGAATAATGCATCAAGCTTTAGCTACGTATTAGTACATCACTATGAGAAGAAGAATGAGATGAGTTATGTCGCTCTTGTCAGGGCACATGTTAATATGCAAACATTACATACCCTCCAGTCATCCACCCTTTGTATTGGTTTACTCAGGGCGTACGTCCTTTACCATTCATACAGTCCACAATAACTCCCATCTACTATGAGCAATACCTTTGATTCCTTGATGTCGGAGTAATACGACGAAACAAAACAAAACTAATCTTATCCGTACGCTCACAATTCAAACATCCCACATATCCATTTTGAGATTTACGACTTTTATATTTGTTGTGCACAGAGTCTTCAAAATTTCTTTGTTCTAACAATAGCCATGCAATATTCACTAGCACTTCCATATTACTACCCCCTTTCAGTTCTTTTTTATTGCGTTTAAGGGTACTTCGAATGACTGAGCTCGAGTAGTCATCCTGCTTCCCGCATTTCAATCTCACGCTGTTTTACTTCCAGTCATCAACTTTTTCATTAACCATTCTTTATTGAATTTCGCACAGGAAAATGTGTAATTACTCATTCTAAGAATCTTAAACGAACGTATTAAGAAGATATTAAAAATCTGCACGTGTAAAAATAAGTAGTAGACAACAGAATTACAAGAGCAGGAAGATTGGACTTGGCATATAAAAAGATTATTTTCTTCAAGATGATGAGAAAGCTGGCTAAATAAAATTTTGGAGTGGAGGAGGAAAAAAATCAAGGGATATAGGGAAGAGTGGCTGCATGCAACTGGAAGGCATGAATCAACAATTTACATGTGGCTCTTGTATTATTTTACTTTGGTTAGGCTCCCATCGTTTTTATAGTAGTGCATGTAAACACCCCGCACACAAGTACTTACACTCGACTTCACTGAAATCACAACCCCAACTTGAATTTTGCTAATAGTGCATAATACACCGATTGTGAGCACATCGTACGCACAATCGTAAACTAGGTACATTACATTTCCCCCCACGAACACTATTCCCTTCGCTCAACTGTACTCTACATACAAAATTACACTACATGATCCACTAGCTACCACATTCAGTAGCAGCCACAAAGAAACGTGCTCAATTTACGAAAGCTACTTCATAAAAAAAATATTAATATTCCTATCTTTTATATGTGTTTTCAATTTATTTATTATTTTCATTGTACCATAGGTAATAACTAATTTGTAGCTATTTAATGGCGATATTTTTGTGTACATTTGCGGGAAAATGTTCTTTTCCAGCGAAGAGGAGACGAGTCTGTGGAGGCAAAGTGTTTTGTCACCATTTGAACAAAACGCATCATAAAAACAGGCACATGCACTGTGAAGTTGTGTGAATATATGTGACCGGTCTTATATTTTCTATGCCTGTATCTCGGCGACCAGGACTCCGCCAGAGCATTGCATTAGGGCGTCAAGAGCAGAGCCCAGATATAACTTGACAAGAGCTTTCACATTTATTATATGAAAATCTCCAGTCACTCCAGCCGAGTCATATATCCCTCTGTTTTAAAGCCAATAAAACCAGTTAAGCCACAGTCTGCCTTTTCTCCGTCTGACTGTTTCTGTCGATTCAATAGAACTTAACGAAACTCACAATAGCCTCTCGGCAAATACTAGCCCAATGTAGGTACACTACTAGACGCTATGACCAACCTCTCCTGCTCTTTTTTATTCACAAAACGCAGAGATACAAACAGTTAAATTAGTACCAGCAGAGAAGTCCGTCCACCACCGATAAGCCTAAAAGAATTGTAAGTGTAGGTGCTCTGGCTGCATGGCTCCAGTGCAGTAACAGACACTTCCCTGTACAGCAGACAGCACCACAACAGCACAAAAGATACAAAGTCTCAATCTGAGAGAGTTTGTTCGAAAGTCAAGTAAAATGTGCGTAAAAGGTTTTAGAATGCTGGGACAACCTTTCCACTTTATGGCCACTTTTCAGTTGACTGGACAAGATTACGAAAAGCCTTCCTTTGCAATGTTATTGAATTCGTTATCGTCGTGCATTTCGCTTTTCCGTCTCACAGCGCACGTCTAAACAGCAAACTTAAACAAATAGATGGATGAATAGATAATAACAAAGTGAGCATTAGTCACACGTTCGATGTATCGTACTACATTATCATACAGGGACTCCATGCACGCATAAAATGCATGTGTGAAAGAAGAAATGGCATGGCGACTACGGCCGCCACCACTGGACAGCCGTGTCTCGTGCATCTGTTGGGCAGGACTATCGAATTTAGGACTCGGTG
Source organism: Plutomurus gul (assembly GCA_019776185.1). Taxonomy (NCBI): domain Eukaryota; kingdom Metazoa; phylum Arthropoda; class Collembola; order Entomobryomorpha; family Tomoceridae; genus Plutomurus; species Plutomurus gul. The sequence goes on along the minus strand of JABASC010001008.1, from coordinate 14,495 downwards.
TGAAAGAGGAGGTCCAGCCAATAAAATACACGTCAAAATCTGTAATTCGCATATTTGATGCTAATCCAAGACCGTGTCTATGTGTGCACGTACACAGTCAGCCAGCAGGCAAGTGACATTGAACCTTCTAGTGTAATCGTAGCTGTGCAGATACTTGAACCCACACGATATCGCAGTACACCTAAGAACAAGAAGAAGAATTGGTCATAAAAACGAAAAAGTTCTTCGTGCACACAGAACCAGTGCTGTGATATGGGAATGTATTTCATTGCCTGCGAGTGTGAATCTACATTCACATATTTAACTGTAGCTTTAATAGCGTGTAGTCATAATAAAAGTTGTGCTGTGCTGCGTCCTCGTATCACAACCATTTCAGAAACCGTAATAATCTGGTGAAAGATAAAACGGGTTCGGATAAAATGTATCAACTCATATTTTCACCCTGATAAGGACAAAAATTACTGAAGCGAACAGAACCGTGACAATTTAATCTGAAACCATCACCAACTCTTGACATGTACATACGAAGAGACTGATTTGCCACGTACAAATTATTACACTATACTCGATTCACGTTCATGAATTTACTTCCGCGAATACCGGAATTATTTGCTCATTAATCTTTTCCCTCATTTTTCGATTATCTCACTATTCTCATTTAACGAATGAACGCCCACGGAAACGTGCCAATGCACACTGTGATACCTAGTGTCTAGTGTCTATGTATGAGCACCACAGTGATATCCACAATTTGATTGTACAGCAGCTTTGCATATAGTGTCTCAACTACCGTCCTAACCAACACATTGTCTTAATTAAGACAATAACTGATACACGAATGATTTATATCCACCACCTAACCATGCAGCCGCATTGTTACTTGCCATATTTGTAGAAAATATTGATTAAACTTTGGTGGAAATGCTTTTCTACATTGTATCCAGGAAATCTGGTTGCTGTTGATGACAAATTCTCGACGTTCTAAGCTTTAGAATCGATATCCAAGAGAAATTAAGGAGTTTCTACAATCATGAACCCTGGGGAATATTCGAGAAGATCATTCAGCGCTTGTCAATGCAAATTTACTAATTGCCTCTATTGTAAGTGGTAGTAGCGAAGAGTAGATAAGTGAGAGAGAGAGAGAGTTTAACTGACTGAGTGGATAAAGGACAAAGGGAACAAATGGTAATTGCTAAATTGTTCATATTGGGGCGCATTGATAGCTCTAGCGTGAAGGACATATTAAAGTTCTGGTGGATAGGTAAACGAAGAGTAAACCTTTAATAGTACCCAACTATTATATCACATAATAATAATAATAATAGAAATATCACAATATAGGCTGAACATATCAATTGTGAGCAGAACCTGTGCTACCATGCTCCTGCTATACACACACATACACACACACAGTTACCACTCACCTGTCAAACGAAAGGCCAAAGAGCATTATACGTGTATAATATCCTAAAGGTATTTACTATTATTAACGGAATCATGGTTGGGTGCCACTGCTTTCATAGTACAGCATTCTTTCTGAATACAGATTTTCGAGAAAAAGCTGAGCAAGTTTTTCAATTTTCTTCGGAACATGCTGACTGTGTAAATGTTTACCTACATCCAAACAAAGCGCACATTAAAGTACCTTTAATACACTGGCTGAGATAACCAGAGATAAGGTGTGAGCACATCTCCATCTTTTCATCTTAAACTTTAATGCAACGTCTATTTAGCAGCAGGGCATATCCTACAATAGCCACAACCAACTTATCTCACATCTTCACTCATAAAGTCATCGCGTTAAGTAATACATACCACACTGTACATAGATACGAATGCGTACAGCATATACATTATAGAAACAGATAAAACATTTCTAATTAAGTATCTAAAGCAAAAAAATGATGCGTTATAACTGTTTAAATCCAATTATGATCTTGACCTTCGAATATCATATAAATTTAAACTGACATTTCTTTCAAATTAACAGCATTCTGTAATATAATACGCTTTCCCGGAACGAAAAAACCCCAAAGGTCATTCAGATAAGTAAAATAAGTATGGAAAGAGAACACGACTAAAAATAAAAGGTATTACTAAATAGATAATTATGATTTATTTAGAAATATCATGTTCACTGACAACGAACAAGACTTGCAAGAATACATCACACCTATTTTGATTGACAGGACGAAGTGGTGGTGCCCACAACAATAAATACTGATTGTAGTACACTCTGACCTCCAATGGCTAACAATCCGTCATCCAATTTACGTTTCGTAGTTTCTCACTGAGCTCACAATATCTGGCTGCACCATTATGTAATAAGCATCTGTGATCAGACAGACACATTCTTGGACGGCTGGTAAGTGCCGTAGAAAATAATCTCTGCCTACACGTCCGCCGTTTCCACTCAACGTGCATAAATGCTATTGTATCGACATCGAAACGACTTGTTGCTCCTCCTAATATGGCTGTTGAAAATTGAGATTATACAATGATAGTTCAAATTAGCACCACATAGTGCATAGAACGTATCCAACTACTTACTCGTCCAATTTAATTGTTTTTTGCTTACAAAAAGGCATTTGACACCTATTTCATATTCCCTGGTACGCTTTCCACCGCAGCAGCAGCTCGATCAGAGCAACGAGGAAGTTTGACAGCACGCCGTGCCATTATATTTAAGTCCACTACTTCATAACGATTAGACCACTCCATATATGCATATAAATATATAAGAGAAAGGATGCCTGTCCATCGAACAACGGATCATTGACAACAACACTGCCGAAGAAGAAATGCGTTTTCACTTTTCTATTTATAAAGCTGAGATTTCTTGCAATCGTTTTTTCTGATCCTTTTACTAATAAACAATCTCTTAAAGCCAATAAATATTAATTGAAAATATTCAATATTAAAAGTTTGCAAAACAGGGGACTCAAAAGGATGCTGTAAAAGATGCTAATAGTTGAGAGATCTAGTCGAAAGGCGGTAGGAGGCAAAGAAATAAATTCCAATATTAATTATTGGCTGAAAGTGGAATAGAATCGGTTGCTGGCCCAACCACAACCGATGCCTTTGATGATAGCCGTAATAATAATAATAATAATAATTTGTACAATAAGTAATAACAATAAATAATCCGTTTATGAGGAGGACTGTGTTGGTTGAAATGGTGAAGCGTATAACGTAGCAGAACACAAATACAATATTTTATGCACCAATATTTTTTCCGTCTTACTGAACGTTTAGTTAGCATTCGTCTCCCAATGGTCGTCGTCTCACTTTTTATCAGTGGTGCTATAGTTAAAGCAGTTTTATATAGTGAGTCAACAAAGCACGTTCGACTGTTTGTATGTCTGAGAGATGGGAAAGCATGGTAATGACTTGATTGCAAATCTGCTGCTTTCTGCAGGATTTATGGCGATAATTGACGCTTAATGCGTACGTGGAGATAATCAGCATACGAATATAACATGAACACTGGCACCACTCTTCTCTCTATGGCTTCCCCACCCTTTCATTGATGTTGTACTACATACAACAGCAGAGCAGTGTAATTCATCATAAGATAGCTGTTATAGCCGACTACTCAATCATGCTTTCAATTCTCCATTTGGTGGTGGTGGTGAATTGCTTGCATGCCTTCATAAATATAATGTACTTTAGTAGTGTGCTGATAAGGCCAGAATATAAATTCATTGGAGAAGAAGATGCATTCCGAAATAAAAACAAGTTGAATAGGCGGAACGAGCAGAACAGATGAGAAATGAATTTGCACGAGAGAAGAACTGCACGCACAGTACTACTGATTATCAATTCTTCTATTTTAGATCTGCTGCTCCTTCACTCTAATAAAGCAGCCATGAAAAGCAGAATGGTTTGCAGTCCTCTGCTGCAAACCAGCCAGCCAGCCAACTAATCTGAGATCTTAACAGCAGATTGTAATAACTGCTGACGTAGAACGATCGTATTGTAGTTCCACGCAAATTTTTACACTCTCGTCGTGATGTGTGAAAAATATTTCACTGAAACGCTTTACAAGAATTATTATTGCCAAAATGCATTTGAAAGATTTTTGCACAATGTATTTTTACCAAGCATTAAGCATTGTGTATCTAAAGTGCCTTGTGAATCGAAATATGCATTGTGAAGGGTATCATCACCTTTATTTCGCATCAGCAGGTGAATACGTGAGCGATAGCGAGAAGTTTTTGGTGGGCGCAGGTGAAATCTATGGCAGAGCAGAAGTGACACCACTTTGTTTTAGTTATTTGCTCTTGTCAGAGTTCATCAAGATTTATATGGAAAACGGTCGTTTCGTAACAATGGAAAACAGAAAATGGCATGGACATAAATTTGCTCATAAAAAGAATTGTGTGCTTTTGGAAAAACGTGTCATGAATATTATGGCTGACTTTGAAGTTTTATGTTACCACTTATTGACTGTATGTAATATGTAAGACGACCAAAGACGCATTCAAAATAATTTTTACCACCATTACAAATAACTATTTTTACTTTGTGCATAATAAGATGAATAGGATGATGTTTGTGTAGTAATCGCATGCTGACATAATGCTAATACGACCATTCTACCGTAAACAAATTTACACGCACATCTTTATAGTACGAAGTGTAGACGCGCTACAATGCACACCAAGTCTACCCTTTGCTCTCTTGGCAAACAGAGAGGAGTGAGTGAGAACAACTAGCTTTTATTGCAAATTTGATAGAGTCGTGTACGAACTGGCAAAAAACTAACGAAAGATTAGAGTCAGATTACATAATAGAACAAAAACACATCTTGCCATTGTTGTCCTTGCCATTTAAGCGGTTCTACAAGTTTCTAGTCATCGCTTTGGCCTTTTCTATATTTATTCTCTACTGCATTCAAATACATTTTTGCATATGTAGTACTGTGCTGTGTTACAATTCCGCAACTATTTTTTGCAAAAATTATCAGATGCGAACAATAATTGATGATTTTCACAACAAAACGAGACGTAGACAATAATGGCTATTCCTGGATGTGCACCACTATTTGATACGAAACAAGATAAACGAAGCTTTAATTATGTGAGCACTAAAGTGGGTTGTTTAGTTGTAGTATTTCTGTAGTAGAAGAAGAAGTAGGCTGCACCGATGGAAAAGTGACTGACAATGACTTGTAGGCAGCTAAAAAGAGTGAAATAAATGGGTTCGTGGCAAACAGATAATTTAGAATGGTTTATGTTTACGTTTATACGAATGATAAATCCTTTAATGATAGTGTATAGAGTGCAAAGAAAGAATATACATTAGTCGAATAGACAAGAAGTTCATAGGCTGGAAGCTGGGAACAAAGAAAGCCAGCAACAACAAGAAGTCGACCCAAGTGTGTGAAGGTGTGTGCAGTAGTAGTTGTGGAATACCCTCAGGTGCAATGCACATAATATTGTGTTTTCTCACGTCTTTTATGGAGATGTATTCACTGCATGTCTCAAATAGCGAATTTAAGCGTTTAATGAAGTACGGAAGACTTGATGTGTATAGAAGTAGAAATAACTGACTAACAATAAGTAAGCATGTTCGTATTATGCAATAATACGCACCTACCGTAAGTACAAGCCGACGATCCTTCCACAGAAAAAGATGTTTTTATACAAACTGTTCAGATCTTGTGAGATATTATTATTATTATGTAAGACGAGAAACAGATAAAAATAGGTAATTAGTAATTACAATGCATTTACCGCTATCGTTGCACTTGGCCAATTGATAACAGGAAGAGTGGTGAGTAAGATCGATGTTAATTGATAGTGACTGCAAATGTAGTTCGGAGTGCACACAACGTTTAATTATCGGTCATCCACTACTCTTCATTTCAATCTTGAATTAATTTATAACTACATACTTTCAATTGGAACTTCAAACAACGTAAAACTGAGCATTGAAAATGTTCTTATCTAATTTCCATTGATTTTTCGATATTCAGCCACTCTATAGTAATAGTAATATCTCTGTAGGAAAGAGGTTATACTAAACACTGATTAATGAATGGCTTCACGTTCATTAGTGTAATTTGAAGACGAAACTTTTCCATTCCTTCAATTTACTTGACATGCTCTCCTCTACATACCACAATCAGTCTCACTGATGTGCTGCGAATCATCGTGTCAGCACAGAACCATTTCCTTCTTCATATTAAGTAACATCCACGAAGAAGAAGAAGAAGAAACTGGGTAATTGTTCCCACTGATTGTAAGATAACCTGCCATTCCTCCGAAAGATAGAATTACAAACACATCCTACTACAGCAACTTTATACACTTTCTGTGGCCAGATATTTAATGTGAGAGATCCTAGGAAATCGATGTTGTTCCCATGCAGTGTATGCATTCACCAACCACCTCCACCACCAACTCACTCACTCAGACTCACTCATTGTCAGTATACGCTTATATGTATGTAATATGCAGCACTTGCCTACCAGGTATTTCTTAGCAGTGGACATTTCGGAATCCTGTTACTCGTGAGCTATTACAAAAACTTAATAAGACCTGAAGACTTACATCATGAATCTTCAGCATCAGGAACAAATACTAACTCCATTATACTAGTAGAGCATACAGAAGAGACTATAACACAGTGTTAGTAGATTTGAGTGCCTGTTAAACACAATCCCTAAATTCATGTTGTGATTGTACTATAGTATAAAACTACTTTAAACCACAAAAACTTTGATAATTCCTAGGTAAATCTCTTTAAAGGTGGTGGTGATGGTGCATGCAAAGTGTACGCAGGCAGGGAACGTACATTCTCTGTATTCAACAGAGAGGTGCGATACCAATAATATTTTAGACTTAGACCTTATTTATGACGAAAAGGGAATTAAAATGAAATGCCGAAAGCAATCTTTAAAGCATACGCTGTGTGAAACCTGACAAAATAACTACCAACGGCGGCCTCGCCATTTTTATTGCTTAAATTTAAAGCGAAAGTAACGATTTCGTAAGACTACAATTTGTGCCTAATGCCTCATTTGCATCAAGTTTAGAAAACTTAAATCTGTGCTACAATCTCAACGAATTTTAACTTTTTTTTTACAAAAAAACGTACATACAGGAACTTATCTTATTAGTTAATATGTAAATCGAAAGTCGCAGAGCACAATGGCTAAAAATAGTATTAAACTTTATCTACAACGTATTCGAGTAAGTGTCAGCACAAAATCAGTAATTATTACAAAACACGGTCTAGTGGCGTCATACTAGTTACACGGTGTTGCTACGGTCTGTGAATTAATTAATTTACTATTTGAATTCATCCACATTCTCAACTTGTATACGAACTGCATTAAAGGCAAAACCAATTAGATCCTTCTCTTAAACACAGTGGTTAATTTACATATTGCTGCTAGCAACAGGAAAAAATATGCTTAGTTACAAATACTGTAAGATAATATCAGACGCTATGTATTTTTATGCGTTCTCATTTATCATTCAGTTGTTAGGTATGTCAAGAAACTGATCCCACACGCTGTAATCTACATATTTAGATACGAGGAGGAAAGAAGTCGTGAATATCATAAAGTACTACCACTACATACAAGTACAAAAACAGAAAGCAACCCTACCATTTCTTATGACAGATTAAACACTACCAAATTGCATGTAACTTCGAATTCAATGTTATAATGATTATTATATTGGCAGGAAAATGCTGGATGGAGGTCATTTTTAATTGTCACACAAAGAAAAAGATTGAAAACACAACAATTGTATCTGTGCCATAAAATATAATAGAAGTGATATTATCATCGTAGTAGAGGTTATCGAGAAAATTTGGCAATAGATCGTGAGACAAAGTAAGTAAACCCAGGTGCGGCATTCGTTTTGATGACAACTGCAATCAACGGTTAAATAGGCACATGCGTGCTCATTAAACGGATCATATCTTCTACTTACATGCTGCTCCTACAGCTTTTGGGTAGCCAAATTATGACTGTTCAATGTCTCCAATTAAGAGTGTCGAACCTCATCATTAAATCATATGGTTAAAAATCGCATGTTGCAGCAGCAAACAAAGTAACAAATGTTTGTAACTTATTATTATCAGTTCGACATGAAGACAAATCACACGATTGACAGGATGGCACGTTCTTTCTATGTCAATGATAGTGATGAAACTGTAAAGCGTGCATAAACACAAACACACACACAGAGACGCACACAAGGAAAAATAAATCTAACCAATCCATTCTAATAATCAATGAGTTTGATTTTTCATACAAGTACAAACAGTATCAATAAAAAATTGTGGTCTGTCTGCATTTCTCGTTCTCTCTCTCCCTCTCTCTCTCTTTCTGAATTTCAGAGTGAATATTTTTCAAAACATTTGCCCAGCTGACATGACAGCTTGTAAGCATTATGCTGTGCGCATCTGCCAATCTGTTAGCACCCGGCCTAAAACCAGATTGTTTATTTCAGGTTGAGCCAAGAAGGAATCAGGAAAGACGAGTTAACTAACTGCTCGCACTCCAAATGTTCAATTCATTATTTATCACTTACACATAGAGTATTAATAATAAATGTCTATCGTATACAAAAATGTGTGCTACACCGACTACACCCTTATAGTGAGTACGTGCCTAAAATGTGTTGTGCAATAACTATGTGGTGCACTTATTTCTATCAGGGTCTAAAAGCCATCGATCCTGCTAAAAGGTAAATATAATAATACATACGCCTTACGCAGCATTTCCTTCAAAGGTCAAAATGATCGTTTTATTGACTTATACGGACGAAAATGTGCAATCGTACATTTGGTTCATTTCCTAGTAATTTATTCTGGTGTGCGTGAGTGACCACATTCATTGACGCCGCTGCCGACAACACAACTGCTCCTAAGCCCAGACACATGCCCATGCATCATTTTCAATAGAACTGCTGACGACGACGAGCAATTTCTTGGTATTTTATACAAAGGAATGGTTTGTGGTGGTAAGATAAAAAATCTAATATTCAAAATTTGTACGATAATTGAGTCTAACAATAGTAAGACAGCCGTTACACAACAGAAATAAAAACTAAGACAATCAGGAAGTGATGTCTCGTCATAATTCCAACTGTCATTCTCCATGGGTTTCAATTTCGTTCTCATGTTTTATTTATGTTTGTGTAAAGCCGCTATCCATTTGTATTGTGGGCGGCCGTATAAGATCAGTAATGGAGTATTTCAATAAATCATTTCCCTAGAGAGTTTTAATTTTCTTAATTCAATTGTGGATAAAGTGCAAATAAACAGAGAGGTAGTGTGTGACAAGTGGAACGGGCAATAACTGCAAAAAAAACTGAATAGGCTTTTTTGTTTACTATTCGTAGTTATTTCGAGTATTAAACAAAGGCAGAGCTGAGTTGGATTTTGGTGTGGCCAGTGCCAGGTCGTCATAAATTGTCACTGCATGCTCCACTTTACGATGTATTCAAGTCATAGACGTTAAATGGAGTATTCTTCTGAAATGAGTCGCCGGCAGTGCTTCTATAGATGCAAAGAGTCCTCTATGCTGTGGCAACTAACTGTAAAGTTTATGTAAACCAGCCAGAAAATGGAGCAACAAAGAGCAAAACAATGCGTTGTAGTAATTCACATAAAGTTATGCAGGAACACGCCTCTAATAAAGTCAATTTTGATAGGATTTCTGGTCACTTTTGAGCACAGCCCCACTTTCAAACTTGAGTTGTGCCTTTAATTAACTTTCCCACTAATAAGTAACAGAGAGAGAGAGAGAGAGTGGCCAGCGTTGTTCCCAGCAACAACAACGTCAATTCTCAAGGGCTCTCAAGTTCCCAACAACAACAGCAAAGTAGAACCACTGCCCAAGCCAAGTGTTGTGCAAGTAAATATTTCGTAACTTACAGGGCAATCACATACACACACACTCTTGTGTGCGGTGGTGGTAGTGGGTGCGATGCCAAGCGTTTCCTTACATCATTAATTGTGAATGCCACGAAATTCTGTTTCGTGTGGTGCACGCCGAACTTTAGTTATCTTACAAATTAAAATTCAAAACGCCAAGTCCCATTTTGGTATAATCTCATTTGCATAGCTGTACACTTGAGAGCTCTCTCACTCTTCTCTCGTCTGCACAAATGAAGTGTAAAAGAATGAACAGGTCAGAGGTCAGCTTTCTTGTCAGTCTCAGTATGCATTACATAGGAAATAAACGTGTGAAAGTGTAATTAATCTACTTACTGTGTGTTCTGACCATGGTATACGTAGTGTCTATTTATTACTCTCATCGTGACTGTCCTATGCAGACATTAGAGACTTTAGTGCACAGCGTCTATACACCCACCCCGTACATCCACTCTCATCCACAACTGACAGATACAGAGTGACGACACTAAAGTGCATTTCGGTAACACTATCTGCCGTGAAACGAGAAACAAGTGTAATTGCATGTAGGCATTAGCCAGTATCTACGAATTCATGTGCATCGTACACATTTTTAGAGCAGCTACACCTTGTGCCTGCATCCACCACGATGTCTATGCTCTTCGATCTTCCCTTGAAAACATTATTAATGCTGATAGGGAGCCGTGAGCGTATATCATAACATATAAAACCTTTTTACTATTGAGAAGTGCGATTGGCTTGACTTTAATCATGATTAGATAGAAATTTGATCTCTTCTCAATTTGAGCATACCAGAAGTGAATGCTGAATGGAATCCCCATAGAATATTCTACAATGGATTCACAATTCAAAATAATGAAATTTGTTGTCTTCTTGTAATGACATTTCGGATACGTAACAATAAACCGTGACGCAGTGTGTCTGTCAGGTAAAGAATCGCGAGTTTGAAAGGAAAATAGGACAAAAATAACAATATTTCATAAAAGTGTAGGTGGAGAGAAAGACCGAAGGAAAAACAAGTAGAACAGTAAATTAAAAGAGAACTAGAGAAAAGTTGGCTACTATGGATATGTTCTGTAAACTAGTATTTGCTACAGTGTTTGTCTGGATGCAAAGCATAAAACATATACATACAGTTGTTCTCAGAGTAAGGATAATGTTCCACACGTAGAAGTCAGTCGCTAGTTAGAAAAAATGATCTGCCAATGCAATGTGGTGATGATATTATATTTGTATCTGTATGATATTTCAGAATTTGTGACACCGGTTAAGTACAAAGTTTTCTTGTCCACAATCCCTACATCAAGTAATCTTGTAAAACTATGATTTATCAGAAAAATTGCACTTACGTTTGTTGAAAGTTGGTTAGTAAGGGTTTGCACTTTATCTTGGGCTTCTGTAAGATCCCGCCTCAATTTACGAATTTCGTATGCCTGTTTCTCCTCCTGAGTACTATATATTGAGGAAGCGGTTGACACTAAGCTAAGGGATGAGCCATTAACTGTAACAACAAACATTTCCAATTCATACTTAAGCCATTAACTACAGGTTTCTATCCGTCTTGATACACCACATCACAAATCATCACTCACACATGGCTGCACACATATGCAGACACCATTATTAGTACATGGTAGTATTAACATTGGGGGATACTAACAGCATCAACTAAATAAGTAAGTAACTTCTTTAGTAATTGTTGTGAATACTTTGAAGTAATAATGTATCGCCTCCCATAGTTCCGTTTTTTCTCATATACAGATAATACATACAAAAAGTAAAGCATATAAGTTGTAGACTTTGTCTACTTTTAATTGAAAACGAGTTTTTGTCTTTCTCATTATATTTACCAATTCGTTTACGGATGTAGCTGAGTGAGTACTTTCTTTCACAGTTAAACATTTAGCACATACAATAACAGTGTCTGAGTGTGTGTGAGCCATTGAAACATTTTTACAAAACTTGAAATTCATTTGGCTAAATAAATGTTAATAAAGAGAGTGTCCATTAGAGCAAAGTAAATTATGGATGTTTTTCATACGGTAGAGTTACATAATAAATTTACAATAACTGTATTCACATTTTGATATAAGACATTTTGTTAAATACTTAAACTTTGTAGGTGGAAGCTTTCATTTTGTGAAAGCCTTGCTTATGGAAATATCTTTCAGGAATCACTTAATAATTCATGTGCATTATTAATACAATGCCAGATGTGTACATAATATTTCTCTATCTTACTCTCGTCTTCTTTGGTGGCAATTTTGGCCAAGAATCCAGAATACGGAGACATGCTGAGTCGCACACTGTGGCTGCTTGCAGGTGTTGATGAATACGATCCTTGTCCTCCACCACACATTCTATTATTTATATGAAAAAAAGTTATGTTATCGCTTTTAGTTAAAAAATGTAAAGACATAATCCGTAAAACATTTTGTTGGATGAACTCCATCTGCAGGTGACTTTAGTTTATAGAAAGGGCGAGAGATAAAAAACACTTAAGCTTTAATTCGGCGCAGTTGAAAAGCCTTACGTTCCTATCTTGTCCGTATGTAAACACGAAGCATATGAAGCTAATGTAAAAATATTATCCAATGCAGTTTTAACAACGGATAACAATATAAAAAACTATTCAAAAATTCATGTTATTCGCGTCCAGTCATTTTTCTTTATTATTTTTAAGCATTCAATTTATATCCATCCATCTGACTGCTACATTCTCCTAACAATCCAAATAGTAGCCTCCAGTTGGCTGAAAAAATGCTTGCGGTAACAATTTCTATTATGTCCCCTTATATACGAGTATTATCGTCCGCTTCCATAGCTATCGCCACCAAGCAATTCGTTGTCTATTGATTGTAGGACCTTATAAGGTGAGCGGAATTCCAACAAACCTCCGGGCTCTCCCACTCTCCCACAACAACAGTGCTTCTTCTAACAGCGCTGCACTTGATTTCCGATTCGATTGATTTCTCTGTATTAATCTCAAGATCGCTATTTCAATCTCTAACAATCTGGTGGTGGTCATTGATAAACAGATTGCCTGGCTATGGCTATCGGTATGTTATTGATCACTATCTCTGCCCAAAGATGCAGAAAAGTGTATACGACACACATAACTATAAACTAAACCAACAAGCTGACTAATCTGTACATATGTTTCATTTCACTACTTAAACCTTTACCGGTTTTCATTGCATTCTCTCCTGCAGAATTTTAATCATGCCACAACCATACAAGATACATGAACCCACCAAAGGGTTCATCATCATTGTGACAACTAAGGCTGATTTCCTTATCCATTATTGGCTCATGCGCACTCACAGCAAATTTTACGTCAACGAGATATTATGTCAAAATCAAGTATTTTCAACTTTTAAATACATAGCATAGATATTCCTCTATTTGCTTTAATGTGGCTTTGCTTTGCATTCGTTTTCATATAAGGAATTCGATGTCATATCTAATACAAAAATGAGATATTAAAAAACATCACAGTCAGATACGAGAACATCAACATGAATAATTTTATGTTTATTTGATTTATCTTACCGAGATTGAGATCCTTGCATCGGAGACGTTGGAATATTATTGGAATTGGGTGACATGGGCGAGTTATTATAATAGGATTCATCGGTCCGTTGTAACATTGATGGATATAGTTTCTCTGATTTTGTAGATCTAATTCAGAAAACCAAAGCTCAATTATAATAATGTCTGCTGAAAGTTCATGGCATAACTTATTTTGTTATGTCTGTCCATACATTTGCATATTTACTCAATTATACTTGCTCGTTATCAAATAAATATTAACAAATGCGTATTCAGAGTTATGAGGACATAATTTAATTATTTCTCTTTGTGACCACATAAAAGCTTATGAACGTACGAGAAGCTGATAAATTATTTCTATGGTAAGTATAGACCGTTACCGTTGCCTACTTATCATTGGAAATCCTATTTATCTACAAAAAGCCAATTAAATTTAAAAGCAATATATGTTAGTGGCATTATATAGCATTTGTTATTTGTTTCCGTCAGCTCGAGTCCTTTACAATTCCAAAAATCTAGGAACCTTTAGATTCTGGTATTGTATTGCGTACTGTATTTCAGTTGTCAATGGAGGCTCGGAGACTTAGTTTTAGAAAGTGTGCATTTAACATCGTATTAATATCGTATTACAGGCAACAAAAGAACACTAAAATAATGAACATGCAAATTGTATACATTCTCAATATGTAAATAGTCTATGCAATGACTGTAATTTCTGGCAATTAATTGAACAATACCTGTGCAGATTCAAATAAACAGATAACTTTAGAAGAACATTGAGAGGAAGTGTTTGAGTTACCTTGGAAAAGTCCTTTCTCGGAAATGACTATTGTTTAAATAGAAGAGAGTAGAGATAGTTCAGAGTAGATCAGTCAGAGGTTTTCGAATTATTGTTATAATTGGAGTAGTGGTAGTACGAGCCGTCATATTTCCAAATTGATGAGTACAAACAGTTACAAAAACAAACAAAAAACACCCAAGTCAGACTTCAATACAAGTAGAGAAATCAGCAGAAATTACTTTGTTAATATTTTTTTTAC
>JABASC010001007.1:0-28550 GCA_019776185.1 Plutomurus gul | reverse complement strand
CTGTGGTAGAAACCATTGTTACCACTGGTAAAAGCTAATCAAATAGATAATGGTAAATTCTTAAAAAGACTACCCTTTCTAATGCATGTACTTAGACAAAGTAGTGCACAGTGTACATAAACGGAAAGATATATTTAATACATGTCTAGTAGACATGTATGTAGACATTGTCTACATAATATGCAAAGTGTGGCTACAACCTTTTAAATTTCCTTGATGATGGCCTTTGCATTGTGGTGAGTGTTTCAATGAAGCATTTCCAACCGATCGTTTACTGCCCAATGATTTCAATTTGCTTGGCACCTTAGAGCATTTCTAGAGAACTTTCTATGCTCTAAGCAAGCTTGGCACAAATAACAATTCTAACTTCTATTTGTAACAGGTATGCATTCGTAATAATTATTCTTACGCCAAGGTTTGAGACACATGATTTGAGATTACTGACAATGAGACACTTTATAGAGAATGAAGGAAATGCTTTTTGCAAACAACGACAATTCATCTGACTTCATAGCAGTAGTAACGATATTTCAGTCAATATTGAAATATAGCGAATCAAAAATATGTTTTTATTCCAAGTAAATTGAGTAATGATAGCATTTGTAAGCTATGCTGTATACAACGTACCTTGATCTAATTACTAATAGTAATATGTACAACAGACGAGAGACAGGATTGCACGTGTGTCGTGTGTGTAATAAGCAATTATTTCATCACATACATTCAAGAACAAAAGTAATTAGTGACTGTAGTAACTTGTGCTTCTTCATTTTAACTGAAGTTAGATGTGAGACTAAAACCAAGTTAAAGGTTTTAAAAACTTAGCCACAACAACCTGGCTTCATTGCATTTTTTCCCGAGGATTTGGTAATATCAAGGGTAATTGTAAAGTTCTGCAAAAACATGAAACATTGATTACAGTATGTACAATTCCTAATCTCATCCACAACTTTGAAATCGTATTATTAATTGATTAACTTACTTCAGCAGAAGTTGGGTGGATCCCAATAATAGAATTGAAATCTGATTTAGTAGCCCCCAATCGAAACGAAAGAGCAAATCCTTGAGTTACTTCCCCTATATTTAAATGTACCTCAAACTCATTGAATGCTGAAATATTTTAGTGTAACTCGATCAGAATTAATTGAAAATCGAACCTGCGTTTGGTCCAAGATAATGGAAACCCACTATTCGCTCCTGCAAAATATCGTTAAAGTTGAAACAGTTACATAAAAACAATACGGTGCAATAAGCAACAGTGACCGAAGGTAAAATATCGAAAACTTTTGTTTCTACCTTGTCTGATTTGACACAGATTAGTTTTGCATAGCATTTATTGGGATCGCGCTTGGGAATAGCATGCTCGAACGCTTGGAAATACGAATGGTAAACTTCAATATCGTCTTGTCCATATTTCAAAATTGCGTCTTCTTCAGATAGTCCTATACAACCGTACTCAAGAGGAGTAAATACAGTTGTAGGGCAATTTATATAGTCCGTTAGAGTTGTTTCTTGGCCATACAACCGCTATAATTTACATGGGATAGATCAGTGGGTTGATTCACTAAACCATACATAAAAATGCAGATAACGTCAATTACGTGACGTAATTTACGTCAAACGAATACATCTATTCGTAATCATAATAATGCAAGCAAAATTTATGTATAAAATGCAAAATGCACTGCTAATTGAGTTGCTGGAAAAGTGTTTGCAGATATTATTCAAATTTTATCTACCAACAGATATATCTATTTGTAGTATATGAGCCTCAAGGTACAATTGAATGTATAATTTACCCTCGCTAGGAGAAGGCCCGCTTGGATCGCAGCGGGTGTGAGTTCAGGCCTATTTTCAACACAATCTCCGATCGAATAGACATAGGGATTAGATGTTACATCATGATCATCAGCAATTATTTTTCCAGACCTAAAATATGAATAATATTTATTAATGAAAATTACAATTACAAATGCTGTTGTTTGTTAGTTCAGAGGTGAATAACACAGGAAACTGCAAAAGATTGTCTCAACAGACAATGAATGAACCGACAGACAGGCAGAAATTACAATAGGTATCCAGTTTTGGCCTAACACAAGTGTCAAACTCATATGCACTTACTTTTCATTAATTTTAACGTTAACATTTTCTAGTTTCAAGTCAGTGGTACATGGGTCCCTTCCGATAGCTACGATAACGGTGTTGAATTCTTCCTCGATTACGTCTCCGTTCGTGCTCTGAGATTTCACAATATATTTTGGTGCTACTGTTCCTCCGGCGGATTCCACTTTTTCTATAGAAATGGGTACTCGATTTCTTTGGAACTTTACTCCGTGCTCTTGCATGTGTTCTCCAATCATTTCTGCTATTTGTTGATCAAATCCTCTCAGCAATATGGATCTAACCTGAAAGTTGTATGCAGATTACAGTATTGTAATAATTTACCACAATCAAAAGTTACCAACATACAAATCATACAATAGGTCTGTTCACACAATCAGGGGTCATCCATAATATAACGTCTGCAGTTGGGGGACTGATCGGCAGACAACGGGTGGACTTATAACAAAGGAGGGCGGCCAATTCTACAAAACAAGGTGTGGTCCAAAATTCGACGATTTTGCAAGCGTCTTTACTTTGTAGTGGATCGTCCCCACCTTGTTTGTAGGCCGCCCGAGGAACTCATATCAGTTGTTTATTTAATTTTAACATATCATATCATATCAATAGATAAATACATAAATATCATACCATTACTGTAGTATCAACTCCCAATCCAGCCAAAAATCCTGCTGTCTCAAGTCCAATGTACGAAGCGCCTACAATAAGGGTCTTGCTTGGATAGTACTGAAGCGAAAAAATGTCATCTGAAGTAATAGCATGTTCTTTCGCACCAGGAATATCTGGATACCTCGGCCTTCCTCCGACAGCAACCACAAACTGCTTTCCAGTTCTTCTCTTTTTATTACCTTTTTTGTCCGTCGTCTATTCAATAAATCAATATTCGGTATTAAATTACGCACAACTTACTAGAAGAGTATTTCTAATTTTGCAATAATTCACTCTTTGCAACACTCTCTTGGCTTGGTCACTGAATTGGATCAACCATCAACGTGAAGGATACCTACATATAAGACATGACCTTTCCCTGGCGAAGAAAGGTCATTACCGTTGGAAAAACAATTTCGATAATTACTAGGTAGAACTCATAAATATTATGACAATGACTAGCCTGAATGAGCCTGAGTGTGCATTCCAAAATTACCATTTCATATAATATACTTGTATGCAAGGAAAATCCTTTGTTACTACCCCATGTATATATTCTTTGACTTGTATGTGTTCAATGCTCACCTCGATTGTGTTATTGCTAATGAAAGCAGCAAACTCATTCAAATATGTAACATTTCCATCTCTCAGAGCCACTCTGTACCCCCAATTTAAAGATTTTATGAGGTCAGATACATTTTGCACCAACACGCTCCATTCATGTTCATCTTAAAGATACATCATTAATTCATAATTACTGTGTCGTGCATGTATATTTTAGAATAAATGATTTATCTCAAGTGTAATAGTAACACTTAAGAAATACCCTCTCCAAAAGACGGGTACACTTGGTGGGTGTGCTCAGGTTGATAAAATTTATTCAACTTACTCTTTCCCTCGGTCTTCCAACCAAAAAAATTCGCATCAGTTAAAGTTTGTCCGACAAGTGCCGCCTGATGCATCATTTTTTTGGGGATACACCCAACATTTACACAAGTACCTGGATAAATTGTAATTTCTTTATACATTCTTTTTGTCTTATACATGAAGTCTTATACATTTTTTTTACCTCCGATGCCCCAAGAACTACCACGTGGAGACGGTTGAACATAATCAAGCAGTGCAACCGATTTTCCTAATTTCGCCGCTTCCTGTGTAAGTAAAAGCAACCATGTTCAGTGTTCGCTATTTTTTTTAAATTTTAGTCTTCCTCAAAAAATAACAGTAGATAGATTAGAAATGATTTCGGCGTTTTTAACCTTGGATATTGCGAGTCCTCCGGAACCACCTCCAATAACAATTAAATCATAGTCATACTCCAGAATGTCATTGTTCTTTCCACTGGTTTGCAGTATTGGAATTAGCTTATTTGCTCTGTGCAGCTCCAGTGTGGTGTCGCAACCCCCGATGTGGCTTCCATTTATAAACACATTTGGAACTGTACTTTGCTTGGTTTTACTTTTGAGGACATCCTGTATTTTGACAGCGTCGTCTAATTACCGCGACACCATTTATTACAACATAGTTCATGCATACCGCGGATTTATGTAAAGTAAAATGTAAATGTATAATAATTCATTGATTTGGAATAACTCACCTGAGTCAAACGAGTCCAGTTCCAATGTTAAGTACTTTTCTTGCAGTTCATCAAATAAGCCTTTCACCTTCAAAAACATTACAAAAATTGTTTAATATTATAGACACAAAAATCACTGAAGGAAAACAAGATATTGCTTATTATTAAATTCAATTGAAAGTTACTTTGGAACAATAAGGGCAGTTAGATTTACTAAATATCACAATTTTATTGTTTCCTATGTAGTTGTCAATTTTTGCCAAAGCTTCAGCTGAGCTCTGGTATATGGGTGCCATAACTGACAAGTATTTCGTAGAGATCGTTTGGAGACTAAAATTTAAGTGATTGTACTTCACTGAAGAAAACTTTGGTTTTATCCTCGTAGCAGAAAAGTAGAAAAATCTCCTTAAAGCAACACCTCCTACAGCTAGAAGAGGTATAGAAGTCAGTGATATCATTAATAAAAGATTCCTCCTATTTATACCATATATGTTCAACAGTAGTTCGGTTTCCAGAAATTTATTGAATATTCTTATGAATGATGTAATATATATGCAATTTTTACCATACAAGCAAGGACAAGGACCAAAGCCCAAAGCCAGAAAGATGTCAATCGTGTTGTCTCAATGTAGCTATATAAACGTAATTCACAAGGACATTCCCGCGGTGTTGTAGGAATGGGCACTCAAAGATTAGCCGTTAAATATTTGAATTAATTGTCTCACCGGCTGTTGTGGTTTTGTTACAGTTGCAGTCTTTTGCGTCTTGTAATTCTAATTGAATACCGTTGAATTGTAGGTAATAAGTATTATTATTGTAACTGTAACAGAATTTTTACGATCTTTGTCTAAGCAACTGTATTTAGTTTGTAGGTATAAGTACATTTGGATATGAGACTTCATTTTACAAACCGAAACATACTACGTCTATTGTAAAGGTTTTCGGTGATACTTTAAGTAAATTGTCATTGATTCGTTATGAATTATGATAACATTTCGTTAGTATAGTTTCAGTAGTAATATATAGATCCACTAGATTGAGATTGAACACTTGAATACTGTTGTAGCGTTGTACCGATAGTCAATAAATGAATTAATTTATTATTTCAGTTCTGGATCTTTTTTTCAAGTTCTAACTTTCTAATCGATTCTGTGGCAATGGATATTAATGGAAAGTCTACTGGAGCAAAGAAAAGTTTTGGAAATGTTCGTCAAATTTTGGACTTGTCTTCGAGGTCAGTTTCCTCATTTGCATTATATTATACGTATTACAATTACACGATCTGTTCAGCGTGTAATACAAGGACACTTTTGTACCTACTACTGGACCTAAACGTCAGTAAAAATGGCAAAATCACATTTAATGTCGTAACATTAAGTATGAAAGAGAATTGAGATGAAGATGACCCATGGGCACTGAGCTACGCGAAGCTAACTTAAGACCCCTACAATCAGTTTAGAGAATAATATCAATATTTTGCCACCGGACGAAACTACTTTGCTGTGTTAGAGATGACGAGACTTCGTTTTTTAAAGTACTTGCGAAATGCGAGGTGCTAACATGGCGTAATTAAGTAATGCTTTTATGCAACCGCAAACAAATGATCGTATACACTTCGTTAAACCTTGAGTATTTCATATCGAGTTTAGAGGTGAGTGGGCATTGATTTTTGAAATTCCCAGCCCTCTAAAAAATGCCCGGCCAGGCCCATAAAATTTTCCAGTGGCAAATTGGCAGTGGGCATTGACTGTAAAATGCCCAGCCCATTTTTTTAAATGGCCAGCCCAAAAATCTTTCGGAAAAAAATGCCCAGCCCAAGGGCTGGGCATTCATGGCCATTTTTGGATGCCCACTCACCTCTGATTGAGTTGCAACCGCTTAAAAGTCGCTCCATAAAGAATTGTTGTGGATACCGAACTTGTCTAAATGTCCAACAATTCGGGATGTAATCGGCACAAGTCCAGATTTTCTACTATGAAAGTGCAGTTTTTGCCGCACATTGGCCACGAGAACAATGTTAAACTAAACTAGAAGATAAATAGAGACTGGGCATGACTTGATTTGATGTTGATAAATCTTTGGTTTTATTTGGTGTGCAGTTTACATCAGAGTATGAACTCTTCGACGGCCAATGCAAGTATTAACTTAAATCATTCCGTGAAGACTCCTCGCCAGACCAGAACTCCGAATGATAAAAAGTTGAATAAATCTGGATCCAGACATACAAAAACTCCTATTGCTGATCGATTTATTGCTGATAGGTCCAATTTCGAAATGGCTCATTATTTGCTTCAAAATTCTGAACCGAAACCAAATGAGACTGATATTAAATCTAACATTATGGGCCGAGGAATTGAAAATCGTGTTGGAATTCATCAAGCCGATCAAAAGAATGAGAATAGTATATATTCCCGTTCTTTAAACGAGACATTATTGGGAACCTCTGATTTATCTGCTGTTAGAGTTCTCAGTTTTGCTAATAAGCCCAAGTGTCCCCCGGAGGTGAGACTGCTTCAAAATTACTATCATTTGTTCGTTACATCGTCTATAATTTAGGTTATTAAAATTATTAGTTGTAGTTTTGAGTACACTTCAATCAAGAAGCCACTTATATTTTCAGGGGTATCAAAACGCACTCAAAGTTGTGTACCAGGGTTCCTCAGTAGCGCAGTCGTCTTTAACAAAATATCGTGTAGTGCCTAAATCTCCGGACAGAGTTTTAGATGCTCCTGATGTCGTGGATGATTTCTATTTAAATCTTCTGGATTGGTCTAAAAACAACGTTGTAGCCATTGCCTTGAAAGATCAGACCTACCTTTGGACAGCACATACAGCGGAAATAGTACGAATTCCCTGCGATTTGACTGAAAGGTAAAAACTAAGTCTTTCAGCAAATTATAATGAACAAACATTTGTCTTTATAATAATTTGTTCTACTCGTCATAGAATAAACATGGTGACTTCGGTCGGATGGATTCAGGACGGGTCACATCTTGTTTGTGCACTCAACAATGGCAAATTGCAAATATGGGATGTTGAGAAAGTTAAACTTATCAGAACTCTAAAAACGACCGACGAAAACGAAAGAATTCCTGCTTTGCACGTTAATGCTCATATACTTACTCAAGGAAATCGTATTGGAACGCTCCGTCATCATGATCTCCGCATTGCGCAGCATGAAATCGTAACAAGAACAAATGCTCACTCGCAAGAGGTACAGTTAATTTTTTACAACATACTAATAAACAGAAAATAATAAAACGGGATTACTTTAGTAGTACTCAGTAGTTTTCTCTAAAAATAAAAATATTTAACATTCTGGTAAACCGATTTGTGATTAAATTCATGTTTCATATAATCAACACAAAATTATGCTCTCTTAATATACAGATATGTGGAATTAAATGGTCGAGAGATGGTCGATTTTATGCTACAGGCGGAAACGATAATTTGGTACAAATCTGGGATTCTATGAACATGAGCAACGATATGCAGCCTATGTGAGTGGAAGTTTATAGAAAAGAGTGAGAATGTTATCAAGCAGGTATTTGTGTTGATTGAATGTTTACCATTTTCTGTATTTGTAGGTGCACTTTTTCGGAGCATCTTGCTGCGGTCAAAGGTACAGGCTGTCGACCACATTTATTTATTGAACACCCCAATTTTAGTAATTAGCCTTTGGCTTGTTGCACAATTCGACTAATACATTTTTTGCGTACATGTGTTCAGCTCTGTGTTGGGCCCCTTCCCATTCGAGCGTACTAGCAACGGGAGGAGGAACTAATGATCGTACAATTAAAATGTGGAATATTTCCAGTGGTACTATGTTAAGAAGTACAAATGCAGAAAGTCAGGTTTCTGGGCTCATCTGGAGTGAAAACTACCGTGAAATTCTCAGTTCTCATGGATTCATTAAAAATCAGTTGTCTTTGTGGAAATATCCTGAAATGACCAAGGTATTTAATTAGGATCCCTGTAAAACCCAAACAAATTTGTATTTGTGTAGAGATGCATTTATTTACCGACCGTGTGTAACAGGTGGGTGAGATGATGGGTCACAACTCTAGAATTTTACACATGGCTTTGTCACCGGACGAAACTACTGTTGCTACTGTTGGAGCTGATGAGACCCTTCGTTTTTGGCGTACATTTCCGCCAACAAAAAGTTCCAGCGAACTAAGGAAAATAAAACCAAAATCAGTAATTGCAACGGGTTTTCAAGGTTTGCGTTAGACACTGGGTTGAATTTATGAGAAATAAACAAAAAAAACAAGTGCCATCGATTTTTAAGGCCATTTTAACTTTTTGAAAAATAAAGTGAGCTACTTTAAATAATTTCTTTTATATTATTGATGCAGACTTTTTCCTTCTTCATTCTTAGCCTTTTGGACATTTAGGTGATTTCACTTATCGCATGCAATTTTTAGAATATTATGTTCTGATGTATTTTGTAAATGTAATATATGAGTAAATGAGGAATTATAGTAATTTATGTCAGTTCAAGACGAAAAGAAACCGTTTCTCGGTTAAATTTCGATTTTCGATACTATATTAAAAACATAAATGCCATATGGCATCAGAATTTCTACATGTTTATGATTTGATTCACAATGAAATATGTAACTACCCGAACCGAACCAGGTTCAGGTAGGTTGAAAAACCAGATTTAAATTTATATTATGATGTCAGCAATTAAATAATTGATACATTGTGTGATTTTAGTGTCATGTTTTTTTACTTTTTTATGCTCAGAAGTTGATCTTCTCAAACAACACATTGAAATAAAAGGTTTTAATTTATTACTGTAATGTAATACAGATTTGATGAAAAGTATAAATTTCATGACTGAGACACTAAAATAAAGATGAAAATATTCACATGGTACCAACCCCCCTCTATTTTTCAATTAATTTAACGCATAATTAAAGTCAGAATTTTACTTCTTAAGTCCTCTAAATTGTAGGAGTCACACTTCGAACATGAACATGTGAAGATATTAGTTAGAAAATGTTAAAAATTGATAGCCAAAAAATCTTGTCGTCCTAAACCTAAACTACATAGATGGAACTGTTCAGTTGTCGTTGTCGGGATGTAGTAGTGTATGTAATAGCATTGTTACATGTGTATTAATACTACTTAATGTGACTGTCTTTTCCTGTACAAGTGAAAGACTCTTGAGTAATTAATATATAGATGCCATTTGTATCTTGTATCAGCATTCTCGTGCGGACTCCAATTCACTACTGATTCCAGCTTTCAATATGTTCCATCATTTCTATTCGCTTCTTTGCATTGGCAACATTAACCGTTGCTTGAACTTTCACCGGCCTTATTTCAGTGACCAATTCCCTCAATTCGGAAAAACTCGAGTGTTCCGAGTATGGAACTCCTATGAAATAGTAAGGATTTCATATTAAACTTAAACTTGTGCGAAGAGAATAGGCAATCAAAAATCTTTCACAATAACTCGGAAAAAATTGTCTTTGTCTAAATATAAATAGGTAACTTACCAATTAAGGTGACGGTGTTATTGAAAAAGCTTTTAACGGAATTTCCCGACTTTGAAGACGAGAACTGCCAACCACTTGGCTTGATACCTACGATGTTCGAGTACAGGGATAATCTACTTGCCAAGTATTCCGACATGAACTGAAAATTATATTGGCTTTTTAAATCTTGAGAATTGAGTGTTATAAACATTCAAAAGTATAAATAATTAAATAATCGTAATAGATAACTCCGATAGATTTGAATATACCTGTGGAGTGATACTTTGCATGTTCATCACATGAACTTTGGCCTGGCTTTCGTTGTCCGTTAAATATTCCTCAAATATTGGATTTTCCAATTCTTTGATAATGCGACGCTTGTCTAGCAGACCAAAGACTTTTGTGCCGAGCGCTTCGGCAAGACTAAAATACACCCTCTCCTTTCCTTTGTAAGGTCATAAATATAATTATAATGAAATATACATTTAACAAAACATCAATGTGAAGTAGAGATTTCGAGAAAAAGATGTCCTACCTATAAGGTAGCTTCCACATACTATCAAGGTTCTGGGTCGCACCTCAACATGCTTTATTAAACTAACCGCAAGTTGAGCAATTGAATCCACTTGTTTCGGAAAATCGTACTTTGGATCACAGTATCTGCAGTTTTGTATAGTAAACACTGTATAATACTTGTAGTGCAGTACGTAATAGATGAACTCACTGCATGCACTCGCAATTACTTACGTTGTATCTAAATATAAAATGTCAGCTCTTCTGGCTCCCCTAATAAAGCTATTCTCCAGCATATCCTGTGTGTAACGAAAATCGCCTGTATGAAAATAACAGAGCCCATTTGGTAGTCGAAATATAAACATAACGGAACCGGGACAGCTAATGGACATGAGACACAAATTAAAAAAACATTAGCTCCATGGAATAAAGTACATACACCTGCTATGCAGTTAAATTATTTAAGAATCATATCATTACTGATTAGCGTCCACTAAAACGACTTCAGTTCCTTCAATAATGTACGGTGTATTTAACTGAAGTTTTCTTATGCAATCGTCATCAACCCCAATCTTCATTTTTACCAAATTTCCTAAAAATATGTACAACATATATTGTCACATGAAACAAAAATCAATTTATCCTTTTTGTATATCGCATACCGAAAGAAATAATTATCTTATTTACCAGTAGGTGGGCTACAAATTATTGTTTTAGAGAATTTTTTCGTTAATCCTACATAATGATCTGAATGAAAGTGACTCAAAAAGTATACTTCAATTCCAGGAATAACACCATAATTGAATGCGTCCACGGAAAAATTTGTGCCTGCAATCCAAAAGTCGATTTTAATATGCGCTTGAAATGGACTGATATTTGTATGTAAATACGTATAATATGTACCTGGAAGTATTTTATAAAATGGACAGGTTTTGATTTTCGCCTGGTTTCTGCCTACAGCATTGCTTGTGGCTGCAGTAACTTTATTAAGCAGAACCACATTGTTATCGAAATACTTTGGGTTATGCACAAAGTTTGTGTTGTTAGGTTTCGGATCCGACATGCATCTAAGAAAGCTTTCTGTGTTGCAACTCTTTAGGTTTTCTAGTGATTTAATTTTTGTAGCATTTAACTTTTCTTCTGGTTTCAAAAATATCGCAGCAAGCTTATGTTGTTCAATTGCAATAGTCATTGATGTACAGGAAGAGTTTTCTTTAGCCTTAATTGTACTTGAAACTGCACAATTTGTAGGTTTCTCAGTTACGCTGCCAATATTGTGAGCATCATTCATTTTTGCTCGCTTTATAGGAGATTTGGAAGACTGTAGGACACCTTTGGAAGCTCTCTTTTGAGGTTTATTTTTTATATTCTTAAATGTTTCCTTTTGATTATGTTGCATACGACTCATTAAGCCTTTCCAAGCTTCATTGTTAGCGGATTGAGGAAAGCGATTAGAATTATTCTCTTTTTCTTTGGATGGTGATGATGAATCTGAGTCTGAGAAAATCCCGCCTACACTTTCCTACAGCAAATAAACATGTATTTCAATATAGTTCTATGGCATTTACACATAATATGAGTGAAATCGTGTCACTATATAACATATAAGCTAAACTTCATTTAGCAGATGAACATAAATACCTTAGTGTCCTTCTTTTTGGTTAAGTCTATAATTTCAATTGGTTCTTTTAAAACTTCAGAAGAATCAGGTTCGTTTACGCTCCTTGAGGAAGTTGGTATCACTTTTTTCTTAAAAACAAATTTTTTTGTTGTTGATTGCTTAAAATCATCAAAGTTATCTCCCATATTTAAAAAGGTTACAAAAATCTGGGGAATGCGAATGCAAGGCAATCACAACTACATCAGAAATGGAATATACGAAAGTATTTTGATTATTGTGAATAGGTACTAAAGATTGAAAATTATAAAGCTAACGAATGACACATAAGAAGAGCCCCCCAAAATATACTATTTGAATGCATGAAAACCCTTACCGCGAGCGGTAAGAATCTACTTTTGAATTCGCACATTTCACTATAAGACAGATTACAATTCAGCAACCGGATAGATTTTGCAAAAAGGAGTGAATATCTGCAAAACGAAGTCTTGACAAAACAAGAAGACACAATTGACAGACTGCCCGCCCATTGGTGGTCACAAATGAACATGTGTCGTCCAATATTTTCTCAGGGTGTTTTATCCTTTTTAAATCTAGTTTATTTAGGAATTTTATTTACACAAGGTATTGTTGGAAATAGTTATCAAGAATCATTCTGGTTAAAAACTTTGCCTAGTGGGCAGATCTATACTCACATGGAGTTTGTCATGCAAGATGACAGATTTGCAAACCGTAACCATACTAGATTGTTTCCGCGAGCTTTGTCAGAAATTTTCATGGCACACGATATCCAAGAACTTCACTTCAGCTTAACCCAGGGGTATTGGCGTTTAGACTCATGGGGTGAGCCGTCAATATCTGCTCCTACTGGTGCTCTTGTGTCAGCATGGTTTCTTTCTGAGAATACAGAGTAAGTTCAAAGTTCATCAGACAATACAATTATACTCATAATTTTGCTTCTGTTGTCTTTGATAAGGATGTTTATGAATTTAATCTTTAATTGATACTTTTTAGAAATGCCGACGCTAATTGGAATGGCTTCACAAGTCGTCTCAGTGGTCTTACCTGTGCATCCTTAAATTTTTTGGACAAGAAGACTTCTATTGAACCACGCTTTGCCTATCGACCGGAAGGACGAATTAATCAATCTCAATTAAAACAATTATATTTACGTGTTGGTTCTCTTCCTAAAGAGCACATTTGCACGGAAAATTTAACACCATGGACGAAATTGTTACCCTGCGGAATGAATGTAGGCATTTTGCGTTCGATAACTTTGAAAAAAGTGTACATTTAAAAGAATCTCTCCTTGTTTTCAGAGAGGCATTGCTTCATTGTTGCGGTCCAAACAAGTATTCAATACTCATTATCACTCTGCTGGAATCCATTTCACTCAAAGCGATACACAAATACAACTAAAACTGTCGCTATCTCTCGTGTTTGATCGTCCCAATAATGTTAAACCAAACGAAAATTTGGTTAGAAGAATTCCTGGCTCCTTAGCACTTTTTCCTTGTCATCCTACTAACAAAACTACTGTTCAAATTTGGACAAATGGAATTTGGAAGCATATTGAACATACCGAAATCAACGCATTGAAATTCTCAGACTTACCCGAACCTGATGAGAAGAATAAACAACTTATTTTTACCCCAATGAAGTATATAGGAGGTGAGATGTTAATTTCGGCATCGAAGAAACGAATTAAAAGATATAAATATTTTATGTAGAACTACACAAATGTATTAAGAGGCAAA
This sequence comes from Plutomurus gul, assembly GCA_019776185.1. Classification (NCBI taxonomy): domain Eukaryota; kingdom Metazoa; phylum Arthropoda; class Collembola; order Entomobryomorpha; family Tomoceridae; genus Plutomurus; species Plutomurus gul. Next base: position 14,828 of record JABASC010001007.1, on the reverse strand, counting down.
TCATTTATTGAATGACTAGAGTTACACTTTAATAACATAGTACAAAAATAGAATTTTTGAATGTATGTGAAGATTTTAATGGATTCAAGGTAACTTGAATGGTAGGTTATTTGTTTGGTATTTATATTATTATTTCAGATTAGTTTTTGAGGGTATATTATGAAGTTGACAAGTATATTGTTTGATCCCTTTGTCGCCAAGATTGCGACCTGTGCATACAGTGATTTAGGAAGATTAAATTTATTTCTGAAGTTTTCAAAGTTATTGTTCCACGCGCACTGACCAGTAAGCAAATATGTACAGCAAGCTTGTAATGATGGTCGAGTATAAGTATGGTTAGTGGGTACTTTAATTAGCTAAAGAAAAATGCAAGTGGTATTGGAAGTTGTGAATTTTTTATGGCTTTGGCTTTATAGTAACAAAAAACAACGTAATATGTAGGTATAAAGAAAACTTTAAGTCGATCTCTTATTATCATTTAATGGCTAAACGAAAGTAACAAATCAATACTTTTGTTTCTACAAATTGTTATATTTTGAAGGTTACGGGCAAGAGTACGGTGAAATGATAGTTGAAATGACAAATCACTTAACGGGATCATCCCTTCCGGTACTTTACGTTGAAGTTTTACCATGGTACATTCGACCGTATCTGCATACGATGAAAATTGAAGCACGATATCGGGGTTCAAGTAATCCATTTCCTGTCGTAGCAGGTAGAAAACCTTTTGATGGCTATCAAAATCTTAATATATTTTAACTAAGATGTCGATGTGCAGTAAATAAATTGAAAATTGTATCCTATCCTCTTTTGAAGGTGAGCTATTTCATTACACTCCAGGAAGAGACCGAAGAACCCTTCACAAACTAGAAATGGACATTACTATCCCCCCTCAATCCACTGTAACACTCAAATTTATGGTTGAGAAAGGTCACTTAAAGTGGGATGAATATCCTCCCGATGCAAATCATGGCTTCTACCTTGAGGCTGCTCACTTTGAAGTTAACTACACTGATCCCACTACAAAAACGACTGAGAAAAAACATTACTACTCTCGAATCTTATTAATCAATTTGTCAACGCCAGATTTTTCTATGCCTTACAATGTCATTTGTCTAACTTGTACAGTTGTCGCATTGGCATTTGGTCCTATTCACAATATTACCACCAAAAGGTTACAGCTCAAGGTAATGGTTCCTAAAAAGGAGATGCTTAAACGTTTTTGGGCAAAATTTCGAGGTAAAAAGGTTGAAGAACTTTCAAAGACTAAAACTGAAAGCGAGGATGTGGGAAAAGATGAAAGTTTGAAAGCAAACGAAGAAAAGCAGGCACTCAAAGATGAAATCGGTAAATCATAGTCTTGGTCATACCATATATTTAGTCATAGATCAACAATGGTGATGATTCATGTAAAAAATAAAATGTAAGTGTACAACTAATTTATTATCAAACAAACATTTCAATTAGTCATTTGTTATAAAGAGAACGATTGTTTTTTCTGTATTACCCTTTCGAAAAAATATTCCATATACACATTTTGTTTCATTTGAATGGCTTGGATGAATGATTGATATCTTGAATACCCTGTCGTTTCTATACCTTTCTACTTAATATCATTGTAACATAAATGTTCTATATAACATTAACATGCGTTGCACCTTAATTGTGTAATATAAATGTAATTGTGTAATACGTTAATGACAGTTTTACAGTGTTGAGAGTTCCTGTGTTTATTTAAGCACAATAATGTTCGAAGTGTGTCAAATAAAGCTACCTACTTACTACAAAACAAGTACGTTTTTGCTGTGATATTATCATCCCATGATGGGTTGCCAGAAGCTTGTATGTGGATGAGAAACAGGTGCTTTATAGATTGAAAACTTTTGTCGCACTAAATATCCTGGATTAGGACTAAACAGACCTGACATTCCCGGAAAGGGTGATTCTGGAAATGGTTTAATTTTGGGGAGACCTCTTCTTATCGCAGGTCTTCGAACTTTCCTATCACTCACTATTTTAAAGGATGGGGCTGGCGGTGCTTGTAGACTTTCCAACAATAATCTCTGACCTTTATGCCTATGCTCTATTTTGGAATCCTTCGATGTATGACTATTTCCTACAACAACGTGACTTGGATATTCTGGTTCTATTGTTTCTATATGTTTATGCTCTTTGGATTTTTCCGTTGGATGCTTGTGAACGGCCGTTTTGATGTTATTACCCTTGTAACTTTCAACATGTTCACGGTACTCTGCTGGATTTTGCTTTATCTTTTCACTTGTGGAATACCTGGAGAAATCTGCTGTGTCATCGGAATACGTATAATCGTTTTCGGGTGGGTGCTTTAGGTTTATATAACTTTCATCGAATTCAGGAGGGTGCAGGGTTTGATAATCCTGATGATATATGTCCTTCTGGTAATAACTAATGTTATTACTAACCTTGTTCAAATTACTATGTTGTTGGCTGTGAGCGTGAGGGTGCTGGTGGTCATGGTCGTGCGGTTGGTGCTCGTGCTCCTGCGTGCAAAAAGCGTGAGTCATGGTCATGACACGAGAAATTTGTAATGCAATTACAGTTGTTACGGAAGACTACAAGTGACATTGTTATAGAAAGATGAAAGTTTTGTTATGAAGAGATACTCTGCTCTCTTAATAAATTTAGCTTGAGTGAGGTAGTGTTTGAGCATGTAATAAAGTATAATGACAAAGAACAGAAAGATGTTTCCTCAGCAAAATTCTTCCCTTGAAATGTAGTAACACCTTTCCAATTGCATAAAAGTTGTAATGCTATTCATACCAATGGAGAAGAATAAAGGGGGGCTTCACGCCATGCTTCCAGGTTGATTCTTGGAATAATATGTCCTTCACATGGAACGCGAGGATTTCTGTAAAACCGGAAAATTTAACAAAAACTTCTATTCAACGGCAAAAAGCATTGACCTCACTAGAACATATTTTAGTTAGGTTTTTAAGAAAAATCAATGTTTCTTACATATCTGGATCCGGATACACCATGGCATAAATTTGAACGGTTTTCAGTGCATCGCTGTTGTCGCATAGCATTCTCGACAATTTGGCTTTGCGAATTTCATGCAGTTGTTCTAAAAATAACAAAGTATGTACTACATAAGTGTAGACTCTCATGTGGTACTACGAAAGAGTGCATTTTATTTTATAAAAAGTCTGGTAGAAAAGATGCTTTACCGGGAATAAAACTGGACGGCAAATCCGGCAATTCATACCAGAATCTATCTCCATATTTCAAAGCTTGAAATTGCATTGCAATGATACAACCAAAGGTTGGACCAAGCAACGATCCCGATGCACGGACTTCCGATACTCCTCCTGACCACAGATCAATGTGATGAGGAGATCTGTGAAAAAATCGGTTGTGTTAACAATAAATATATTTACTATCTACTTTCTGTGTGTAGTAATATAACTACAAATTCGGAACCTGTAATTTTACAAACCGATAAATTTGCTTGTAGCGATAAACAGTATCGTTTTTCATCACACCAACTAAATCATCCCAGTGGCCTATAGGAGAAAGTCCACAAACCTCTCTGTAAGCTGTGTAACTTGGCACACCATGTTCTCTGCCTTTTATATATTACAAAACATAAACTCATATAGTTTGCAGAAACTTGTGAAGACAATAATATTAAAGCTATAGCTATTTTAATTACCTCTTTGGATGTTCATAGCAGCGAGATCCATTCCGAAATGTTCTTGGGGTTCTTTGAACAGCAGCGTAGTTACCTAAGTAAAAATGTTTGACTTCGTGAACAGAAGTAGGACTTCAGTAGAACTAAAAATGCATTTCTGTACATGTAGTTAAATACTTTAAACATTTGAGTTAAATTAGGCATGTACTTGTTCTGTAACTCCTTCGTCCATAGCTTGAGCCAATTGATTTACCATACCCATGACAAACGTGTCAACGTAGCCCGGTCTGTACACATCGTACGGTTGCCGGATTAACTTGCTCAAATCTTTCGAATCTGACCAAGAAACAAAGTGTTTAGGTTTTGGCATTTAGCGAAATACCTGCCTGAATTTCATTCTGTTGCACGAAACAAAACCATTGATTGTAAATGTATGTACACAATGGTGTTTATCAGGCAGGCAAGGGAAGTCCCATGTGTGTTTGCAGTAAATATTAAAAGTTCAACCATCTCTTTTACACTCTTTTTTTTCTCAACAATTTTACCAATGTAACGGTGACCGTGAGTCCAACGTTCAATTCTGTTCGGTAGCAACGAATGGCCGAATCTGAATGCGCTCGTTATAAATTCCTCTAGAGCACTGGGGTTCACTTTAGGATCGTATCCATTCCAATAACCCTTAGAACGGTGAAACACAAGCCCAATTGTTGACAATTGTCGATACAAGTGAATATTCTGCCATACAACTGAATTTACTAGCAGTAGCCACATTTGTGTAAATCTTATCTTTTAACTTACGTCTTGTTGTGGAGTCAATCCGTAATGATGCATTACATCTTTACCAAGAATCATCGGAAGGAACTCGTCAAACGTTATGTGTTGCACCATTGCAATAATAATATGCCGAGTTTCCTAGGCATAGAGAGCAACAAAACCGTGTAGTGTTAGTTAGTACATGGTTGTGATTTTTAGTGGTGGTACTCATATAGAGTTATAGAAATGGTCAGACTTAGTAATACCTGAAATAGTTTTTCATCGTCCCAATGCGGATTTATGTGTGCTAAAGATTTTGCAATGCGGTTATGTTCTCGCATAAACAACGTATGCAACACAGTCAACACTAGCTGTTCATTGACTCGAATGTCACCTAATACCCCAATAGTACGTGCCCACCGTCATACTTACACGATACGAAACAACACATTTGCATGCACGGGAATAAATCAATTTCTTACCTGCAAGAAAGCAAAAAACATCGGTATTTGACCGAATGCAGCCGTCATCAGGTTCTTCAACTTTGGGCGGAAGTAAATCCTTCAGCCCATATTCTTGAAACACAGGCAGTGATTTCAGCAATCCGTATTTTCCGGACCTCAACTCTGAAGTAAGCTCATAATTAGAGCCGTATGCAAAGCTTGCGTCTAAATACGAGCTGATTGTATTAAAGGCTGTTCTTGGTCCTTTTTAGTCGAATCGTCACATGCATAAACAAATAATCGTATTCTTTTATACATAGTTGACTTGTTCTTACTCTTATTTGAAATCATACAGCTATCTCTTCAATGGAATTCATGCATTGATAGAATTAAGGTCAATTATTACCTAATCGACAATCGGAGCGAACACCTGCAAACGATCGTGCGAAATTCATGCAGTTTTGACCATAATGTGAATAAAACGGGTCATCGTGGGGAATCAATATCGGATAGCAGTTGTGGTGAGGATGGTCGGAATTTGTTGTAATCTCGTCGTACGGTTGTCCGTATACCTGACCCAAGTGAGACGCTGAGCAGCAGTTGGGATCTTTCTTAGTACGACCGTCTGTATTTAACCATATTGTCTTTTTTAATTACTTTAGAACACACTGCCAATGTAACATAAAATCAAGAATGTGAATGTGATGTTCATAAATTTTTAAATAATTTGTTATGCCGATACTTGTAATTCAAATCGAGTATGGTATGGTATGGCAAACGACAAGCACATCAGTAAAAGAAGAATAAAGTACACAGCAGCATGGGAAAAGGACACAGGAGTATAGGTCTTCAAATTATTAGTAAAACTTACAATTTCTGTGCACAAATAATTTGCTTTTATAAAATTCTGTGATTTTAATGGCTCCCAAATTAAATGTATGCACTTCATAGTAGTATTTAACGCCTCACGTTAACATGAAAACAATTAACTGGATGCCGGCAATGCAAGTTGTAATAAGAGATAACGTAAAGTTCACATTTCTTCCGACTTGTGAACAATAGAAAAGAGAATTAGAAAGGGGCGCATTATTGTTTGCACAGCACATGCTAATAAAAATGATGTCAGCATAATTTTGGCTCGTTTACGTATTGCAAGCATTATTGTGTATCTACCGCTTCATCGTTAGTGTAATATGAATGAGTATTCTCGTTTTTGTTTGCACGCCCTGTTGACTTGAATTGAGTATGAGTAGTCAGTAGTTTGTGGCAGACATAAGACAAAGGTTTCAGTAAATAGGACCATGGCAAATAAATTTCTCTGTGCAGATTAATTACTAAGGGCAGTGGCTAGAGAGAGAGAGAGAGAGAGAGAGAGAGAGAGAGAGAGAGAGAGACACTATGATTCACATTTCGCATGCATGTTTGTGATGTGTGGTCCCTTCCGCGCTAATTGGGCTCAAAAGTTAGTGCAGACCAATTTACTGCTGTTATATTGTATGACTAGTCTAATATTTTTATTTTAGCTGGCCAACCTTTTGTTTCAGCAGTTAAAGTCACGTCATGATCAATAATTTGTCCCCATGCAATGAGCATGGTTGTGATTGCATGATCGTGAACCACAGCATCTCGGTGCATTTGAGTGGACACCACTCGAGCTGAAGGTAGCTGACCCTCATTGTAGTCCTTGGGATCGGACACTCCATCAGGACGTTGTGGAGGAAGTATATTGGAAACTAAATATTTTAATAAAAAATGATTCACTAAAATTCGAACCACAAATCTCTTCCCAAAAACTGTACTACAAAAGATTCATTTGACAATACTTACATGGCGTAAAAGTTGCTCCCCAGTCTGGCTTGATTAAATTATTACAGTGACCAGAGAGGGATCTATACCTTGTCAACTAAAAACAATATTTTGAATAAACAATGTAAAAATCGGTCTCTTGCTGAAAACAGATTAAAAGAGGATTACCTCGCAAACTTTGTGTTTGAATTGAGCAGGACAGAATTTCCAAATGTCTGTCAGAGTAACATCCAATTTGGGTAAGAAGTAAAATATTTGATGGTGATTCAGTTGAAACTGTTTGGCAAGTATTCGGGAAGTCTCTGTGATAGCAATCCCAAGTCTGTCGATTTCATGGTGATGATGATGAGCTTTGTAGTGCTGGAACGGATATGGCTCTATGAGGTGTATCGCCAACCGGGCTTCTGTAAACGCTTTATTGATAGCTCTCAGTGGAATGCATAGAGACTCCGCGTTGGGCTCACTGCAAGATGTAATAATGAAAAAGGCTTACAAAAACCTACCAAGAAAGTTCCTTTCATGAACTCTACAACAAAATCAAAGTATAAAAATTTGGTGTAAATATTCAATTTTGTTTGATTGAACTAACACGAGTACACAGGGTTCTTCTTCGCTGGCACTACAGCAGACTGATAACAAAACAATTGTTAGGAAATGAAATTTTAATTGTGATAACAAATACATTTTTCACGCTTTATTACAATTAACAAGTGATCAAAGGGAATGTAAGAACGTTGGATATCATAATGCTGATGATTTCACAGCATGAATTTGTACGTAGTATACTTGCACTTTTCAATAAGACGCTATTTTTACATGCACACAATGAATGATAATTGGTAATGTGTATACGTAGTTACTTTCGCGTTTAATATTTGCTTACGGTTAAAGATCTTAAGACTGAAATGAAAAGTGTGTCATTTTCATGTTATATACTTCTGACTACTCTTTGTTCGAGACGACAGTCTTGTGGATAAGACAAGGGAAAGGACTAGACATTATAATACTGTGCGTATTCTGTATTCCATTGTCATCTTGGTTGGTACAAGTACGGCTTGATACATTAATAGATATACATATACAAATGGCACGAATGACAATGCTTTTGTTTTACACGTATAACACCGCGGTTCTTGTGCATTCATTAGAGATACACATTCATTTAGTGTTTTACCTACTCTTCAGTCTGTCTAATATGTTAAATAGTATGTCCTACTCCTTTAAGTGTTTAGCGTATCTTCATTGTCTGATGGACGTACCCACCTTATTCACACCTGTCATTCCTTTATAAAGACAACGTGCTGTACAGACTCAACTTTACATTCAGCAGAATTTTCTATGCCATATGTATATAGCATAAAGGCTTATCGACGGAAAATTCGTCGAGACTTTACAATTATTATACTGCATTTCCTCTATTAAACCCAGGGTAAAAAAACCCACCCCACCCCGGACTGTGAACTCAACTTTCACGGGTGTCCAAGAAAAAAAAAAGAGTTTATAGAGGCATTCCTACAATATAATAAAACTTAAAATAGGTCATGCATTACATTTCTTAGCAAAATGATGCTGCTTCCCTCAGGGCATGTCTTTTCCTTACAAAATGTATGATTACTGAAATATGAAATATGTAGAAATCCAATTTCAACTTCAATATCATGAATACGGTGCAAAGGATCTGTATTCTCTAGGATTGATAATGCCGTGAAGCCTACGAAATGCAGAGAAAATCGCTTCGTATTTATCTGATGAGTGATTCTGAACTGTGTTCTGGAAGAATAATATACATAAATAGTGAAGAGAGTGGAGAGGTGAGGACTCTAATATGAGAGTGGCAGGTTAATTCGGAAATCGGACTGAATTGCAAGTCATGGATTGTGAACATTGAAATTGAAATTACACTAGTATCTATATTTCAATCAAATCAAACAAGATTCTCAAAAATAAGTCTTATAAGAAAAATGACTTATTGTTAGAATAAAACAAAGAATGTTGGAAAGAGTTGATGCAGAATGAATATTTAGAGGGTTTCGAGTGGGGAAACGGGAGAAACAGGGAGAAGTGAAATAAATTAGACAATTCATCTACGTATTTGCTCATATTTGTCAATATAGACTTTTAGAATGTGTGCAATTGGAAAGGATTTAATGGAATGAGTATTCAAAATCAAAATTGCATTTAATAATATTATTTTGGATATGTACAATTTAATACGTCTAAGAGATTTCGATTGCAGTCAGTTTGAGAATGGCGTATAGTCACAAACATGCCAATATATTTTTTTCAATATTAAAGTGGTTTGTTTTAAGACAGAACACACATACCACCGGGGTGGGCGGGATAAACAGCATATTGATAATTGTGAGTGAAAATGAAGAAACCTTGAATATTTAGAAATGAAACAAGATAAGAGAAAATAGATCATACACTTTTATAATTGTGCTTGTAGTACGAATCTGTGAAGAAGAATATATCCTATTTGTGACAGGTTCTAAACTCTCTTTATTATCTGATCGTCTTCAGCGTACCTTCCTGATATTTGAAGAATAAAACAATCGTGACTCAAATTTATGAACTTCACGATTTGGTCGACATATTTATTTGCCCATTCATTCATTTGTGAAGGTAAGTGAATTATCACCATAATAGAAGCGAATCTATAGTCAAGATATACAATGGTAAGAGGTGCGTGCAAATATTACGACAAGGTACAAAATCAACTGGAGAAATTTTTGGAAAAGTGTTGACCCACTTTTAAGTGGAATACACCCCGCCCGTCAGTAGTCTAGCTATGTATGATATACATACATACTTGTAGTATGCAGGGAGCACAAAATGGTTTTATTGATATATGTACAATTCATAAAGGCATCATGATATAGGATAGGAGACTCCTTTTAAAATGCAAATTTCTTTAAGATATACACATGCAAGATGCAAGTGATTAGAAAGCTGGTAACTTTCATAGGTCGCTGCAATACAGATGCACATCCTTTAGCAATTAATTCACCAAACAATTAACTCAACAGAATTACGTTGAAATAATAGAAAAATTTCGCTAAGCTTACTAAAAATGTTGTGTATTAATGTTATGATCTTTCGTATATTAATTTCGCTTTTTTGATTTGCCATCTCATCCTAACAAGCTTGCACTATTAACATTTTGGGCTTGGGCCATTAAAGAACTTGTGCACATTCGATTTAAATAGATTCACATGTTACCAGAGGTCTCTCAAAACTACTTCAATATAGGAATATTAAATAAATGCGTATATAAAATTTAGGATTAGGTACAGATTTAGATTCGGTGCATGCTTTATTTATTTAGTCATGCAAGCAAAGATATATTGGAAACCTGCAACAAATGATATACGTTGGAGTCGTCCCCTAAGCCGCGTGATAAATCTGGTTAAAATATCTTACTCATTATTTGCATGTTCGATAGTTAAATAAACTTGGTCAACAGTCAGTCAGTCATATTATACCGATGTTTTTGGGAAAACTGCCCTATCAGGATTTGTATATATAGTAAAAAGGGTTCTAAAAGCGGAAGCGTACCTACAGATAAAATGTGTGTATTGTATTGTGCTGTGTAAATGTATGATACGTCAAACAATTTATACACAGAAAAATAGAAATGCGCTATATTTATATTAGCTTTATATGTGTACACAAATGTACCATTGTGAAGCAAGCGAGGTTCTAAATGGTCCGATTAAATAAACAATTATCAAAGGACACAATGCACCTCAAATGTAGAGCAGATATGGATTGTCTAATTGTCTTTATTTTGGAGCGCGTGACGTACGGACGCTCATTAGGACGTTCGATTGATTCATTGTACAATTTATAACAGTCTAATAATAAAAACGCATACTTGTCGCAGTCATATCGCTTTGTTAAACATGTACGAGGTAATCAAGATTGTTTATGTAAAGTTTGTGGGTTATGTGGTTAATAGTCCATGAGAAATTACACGTAGAAGGGAATAAAGTCGTAGTCCGTCTAGTAGCAAATTTACATGCTGGGAGATTATACACGCATAAAAGTATTCTTCACTGCTATTTCCTTCATTTCACAACATCGGTATACATAACGTACACTACGTTATACGTTTGAATGGAAGCGATATATTTCTTTGCATGTAGATAAAATATTTTGCTACGTACTATTACGTATACACAATAATTTTACAGTACCATTTACTGAAACTCGTTCGTTCAATTCAAATTGCTAAAGCATTTACACTCGACCGACTGTCCAGTGCGTGAGAGTGGAACTGAATTGTGGTGGAAAAAGATCTTCGTTTAAACAGGTGGGTACATTTGCAATTTACAACTTTAATACAACCAGTTGACGAATTTGTTCGTGTAATTTTGATAGTTTAATTGTGAAAATTGTTAAAATGGCTCTTCTTACTTATCAGTCTCTTTTGAAAATTTAGCCTTACCGTTATTATATAGACAGACTGATTGACAAGTGTATAAACACACACGCCATTCCCATTCTATTCTTATCTGCTGCTGAGTGTGCTGAGTGCTTGTGGTGGTAAAGTGGTAAGTGTAGCTTGAATTTTCTATAGTATAGTGTGCTGATTTAAAATGCTGAATTTATGTAACCATTGCATTCTTTCCGTGAACACGTAGAACACGGTTATCATAAGGCAATAGTTGTGTATACACTTTTTGCGAATAGATTGCCCATCCTTAATTCTTGTTTTAGTTGCGCAATTGATTTGCAGGTTGTGTATCTTGGTCATCTTGGTATGCCAAGTACAAAAATACACGTGTACGTATTTCCGTACCTACACGTATACGTGCATACATCGCTGAAGTTGATAAAGCACTAAGCACTATACTCAATCTAAAGGAAGTACAGTTACATATTTAAGTGGCATAGTTGGTTAGTTGTTGATCAAAGTATCAAAGGTGAATCCAAATGTTTATTAAGTTTATACTTAGTTGGGTTTTTCAATCTTCTAATCTCTGCTTTTTAGCCCTTTTTACCACAAGGAATATTTATATGAAGTTAAATTAATCTGTATGTATATTATTTTGCTTAATGGATTGTGCATTGTGCCATAAAAATACCAAAGTTTAGGACGAGTAATCACGTTTATTTCTATGTACATCTGCAATGGTGAAGATGACGTGTACGCTATATACGACTAACAACTACGAATGGCTACGATTATTTGAGATAACTGTCCCTTATACATATAATACCTATTTTGAGCTTTAAAACCTCGTTTGCAAAGATTTTCTGACCAAAACCTTGGCCCCTTGCCCTCTGCTCGACCATGAGAGGATTTATAAGGATATTGGAGTTCCAATCCAATTACTATTTTTAATGGCACACATTTCACAAATCGTCAAGCAATACCAGCAGTTCATTCGACCATTTTCCTGTTTAGCCTGTAGATGGCATTTTATATTAAACTAACAGAAATGGTGTAAACCTCTTTTACAAAAGTTAGGGTGTGTTTTTGTAGTGTAGAGTGTGCACAGTGTGCAGTATCCAATACCGCAGCGCACTATAACGTGGTCAATACATATTTATTTAGGTAAAACTTGCAAACGAACTTTCTTTCATCGTGAGAGAGTGCGTAGTTGCGTATTAGTTTTAGCGTGTGGTAATGGGATTGGCTGTTGCAGGAATTGCGGATTCAGTATCCAGCAACCACGTAGCTAGGCTACATAGTGCAGTCGTGCCGTGTGGCGTTAAAAGCGCCAACCAGGAACTCATTTGAGTTTACTGAACTGCTTCGTTGGTCTATTGTTGTGGTTGTGTGCCCTTGTGCTGCCCTTTTCTTTGTTCTTCAAATATCGTCCATTTTCATCAATTGTTCAACAAGATATGACTGCTCTCTAGTACCACTAAATTATTTTCCTTGTGAAACTGTCGTCAGTGGGGGCCTGTTGTGCTTTTAAAGTGGTAATTTTCGTACATTTTGCATTTGATATTTTATCTTCGTTTTCTTTTCTTTCAAATTTAATTCTTCATAAATCGTATAATTTACAATCACTTAGGTAAGGTGTAGGAAATAGCTATTCATTTCAACGAAAAACGAAAGTAAAAATGTCAGCTCTGTGGTACTTCATTATACACCTGTCGTCACTGTCGTGTTGTTGGATGTTGAATGCCAAATACAAATGATACAAAAATCAAGTTTGATTTGGGAAATTCTCGTTTATATAGTTGAATAACTCGACAAAATTGTTTTCAATAACTTCATACATCATACAGCTTTCTCTCGGTTTCTTCATTTTTAAATTTTCTTTGACTAATTTTTAATAGTTGTTGGTCATCGGGTCATTCACTGATTCAATTTCAAAAGCTCAAAGACTTTTCAAAGAAGGCAGTAGAAAAAATTATTATTTTTACTCAACTATATACTTATATTAGAGTTGAGCCCCTTGGCTTGACGCCCAAGGTAAATTCGGTATCAGGGGTGTAATTTCTGTTGGATCTGGGGATCATCCCAGTAGGCGTCCAAAATTTCTGATGGGAGGCCAGAATGAAGACTGCCGAAATTCATGTTTTTGGGCACCAGATTTATGAACCCGGCGCCCTAAACAGAAATTACACCCCCGAAATATGGACGGTTGATGATGAGTGCCGAGCCGACTGCCTAGTGTCAAGGGTTGTTGGGAGTTGGGACTCTCAAATAAATTATTGCCACTTTCGAATAAACTATTAACAAAGCGTTCCATCCGGGACTCGGACCCTGTAGTGTTGAGAGTTTCAAACAATTTTAATGTTTACCTAAAAAAATGCGAACAGTTCAATGATATTAAACGAGGTTCACTCAATCTTATTAGCACATGGATAATAAACGAATAAATCCCAAATGTTTAATCATCATTCAATCATGAAAGTTTTAAATCTTTAAAAACAAAAAGTGATGATTGTTCAGTTACAATAAAAAAATTCTCATTATGATAGTAAGATCTGTGTGGCAGTTCTTAATCATGTAGTTGTCTTTTGTCTTACAGCACAATATGATATATAAAGCACACGGACGACAAACGTATTTAGGCGGTTCAAACCAAGCCCCCCAGGGTAGACCTAGACTGAAATGTTGAATTTCCAAATATTTCTTTTTAATCTCGATCTCATTATGTTTTTATGAGTCCAGCCAGTACTTATCGCCATTTTCACCACTACCAATTAAATTATTATATAATTACATTATAATTTAATTTACTTAATGCACAGTAATACATTCGTCAATAAAATATTATTTTTTTAAATGTTTCAGGTAGAGTTCAATTCGTCCTCATAACAAAGAACTATTGCTGACTTGCTGAAAATATGCCGTCAAATAAAGAATGTCGAGTATACGTGGGAAATCTACCTGGAAATTGTTCGGAAAAGGAAGTGGAAAAAATGTTTGAACGCTACGGAAAAATCATCAGTCTAACTGTCAAAAATCCGCGATATAACGATAATCGAGCCTCGTCGTTTGCTTTTATTGAATACGAGGATCCAGCTGACGCAGTGTGTACTTACTATTGATATTCTTACTCTTACTACTTACAGCGGTATTCATAGATTCCATTAGAATCGATTGACATTTTGTAATTTGTAGTAAAATTATTTATCAAATGCAATTTTTAGGATGATGTTGTTCGGAAGAAGAACGGAGTCAAGTATGATGGAGCACGGCTTCGAGTGGAATTTCCACATGGAAATGAAAGAGGTCGGGGAGACCGTGATCATCGATTTCAAGGAAATTCGAATTTTCGCCGTGGTGGTGGACATAATAATTATGCTGCTCGTGACAAGGTGCAACGTTCTCGCTATCGTCTCCGGGTTACTGGTACGAAATCTTTCAATAATTGGAATTCACTGATAGTCTTTCTTGACCTCGACAACCCTTCGACATTGAAATTCGCTCAGGCTGTATAGTAGAACGATCGCTCAAATCGTTGAATGAGTGAGGGATTCAGGATCACTGGTCACTGACTACAAATACAAATTGTAATGGATTTGGAAAATCGTACAAAGCCATCTAAGATATGGAATTATCGCTTGTGAGTTGTAATTATTATGAATTTATTTTGGCGGTATGAACTCAGCTGAAAAGGTGCAAAATTTTATGCTTTGTTTGCGTAAAGGGATGGCGACCCTGGGTTTATGGGTCGCGGCATTTC
>JABASC010001006.1:0-28554 GCA_019776185.1 Plutomurus gul | reverse complement strand
ACTAAATATACTACCTACGTTGAGTTTTCTTTACAACTAAATTTGGTCGTAACAGTTTAATCTCACCCCTGCGCATTCAATAGAGTGAAGTGTTCAACTTGGAGCGCTTTCTTCAATCAATTATGGAAACATTAATAGCAATCATTAATGAATATCACCTTAACCTACATGCAGAGAGTATTTTGAAAAAAATCAAACTGACGATGAACTATTAAAACAAGTTCATTCTAAGCAGAAATATATATGTAAGGGTATGTATACGAATTCGCTCTAACAATTCTATATAGTCTTACAAAATTCAAGCTTTATTGAAAAGGCGGAAGACCTCTTGTTAAATGAACATGCTCATTTTGATCCTGTCTGAGCAAAGGGAACAATCGAGTCGCAATCACACTGGAGAAAAGCCATTCAGATGTGAGCATGAATTAGTTGAATGCTGCGATATAAATTTTTCATATAAAAGCATTTTGTAATCTCAATGTGCACCGCAACCACCGAGTACACAATGGAGAAAAGTCTTACATCTCTTTATGCGGTGTGATTTTGCTACTACTGCACATCAAAGTGCATTTGAAGGACATAAGCGCACTCATACGGAGAAGCCGTACTTGACTGCTTTTGCGAATTAGCAAACAAATCGAATCTTGACATCCATTTTCTCACTCGTACAGATGGGAAGCCCTACAAATTATGAAGCATAAACGTGAATTCGGTCAGACAGGTAATCTTGCGTGTCACATTCGATGTCATGTTGGCGATAAGCCATACGTGTGTGACTTTGTTGTTTGCACAAAGATATTAGTGGACATATTTAGTGTTGATCTTGGTAAACATAAAGACACACTGCTACATTAAAACAGTCTAAATGTGACATTGTCGGTTGCAACAAATCATACAAAGTGATAGTTGATTTGAAACAGCATAAGAAATTGTGTCACACAAAGAATAAAACTAAAATACGTGACGTATGCGGTCACGCAATTTTTCGCAGCTACAAAACTTACAATTAGCAGTCCACAAACGGGTACACACAAATGAATTGCCATTTAAGCGCGAAGAGTTTGGAAAGTACTTCGTAATCTTAACAAGCACAAAGCCATTTTGTAGGTGGAAGGTCTTTCGCTTTAAATTTAAATAGACATTTACTCACCCAAGAGTGTAAAAGCGGTAGCGAATTCACATTTTCACATAACGTTTTTTTTTCTTGTTGTTCGTTACTAATTAAATGTTGCGGATGGATGAATTACCTTTTTAGGTTTAATGAAAAAAGGAATGTGTATACCCTGTCTTATTTGAAATAATTTTGTGTAATACCTCGTGTAAATGCTAACTATAATATTTCGATTGTGCTGGTTCACCTTGTCATTGCATTTTTAAATAATAACCGAATTTTAGTAAATAAGCAACATTAACCAGAAAATAAAATTGTATTATTGAGCCGAGTGACACAAAATGCTGCGACCGGAAGCAGAAAGAAACATTTGCGATTACATGATGAGTTTGGTTAGTAAATTGCTGTGCATAATGTAAGTAGCATTATAATTTTGAAGTATAAAGAATGCATTTAATACTAATTTTCTGGACTTTGAGAAAATTTAGAGAGCAGTTTCAGCATTGATCAAGCTCTTCAGCAAAGTTCTTTATATTAAGACTAGAAAGGAAAACAGCAGCTGGCCCATGATTTCATGTAATTGTACAACATACTTTATGTATATATGTAAATGAAAATTTTCCACTTGCAAAACTGTTTACAGTTGAGTATTTTGTGTAAAAAGGACATTGAAAAGTTTTCTATTCACATTATAATTAAATAATGTGGAATAGAATAGAGATAAGAGTGCTCTAGATATTTCGTGAAAGTATTTCTATGACAGCTTTGCATAGATTTCACTTACCTAAAGATGAAAATAAAGAGAACCAGTAAAGAAAAGAAGACTGCAACGTTATCCATAGTCTTTAGCATGACAACGAGCTGTCGTCGCAAGTTGGGCAAAAACCTTACAAGCTTCAGTATTCGCAGAAGTCTGAAAGTTCTCAAAACTGACAAAGCGCCACCCGAAGACTGTTCACCTCCTTCAACATATCCTTGGCATAACTCTATCCCTGAGAGAACTACTATGATTCCGTCGAATACATCAAATCCATTAGAAACATAACCCACAAAGCCGTAAGCAGTGAGCTTCAGAATCATTTCTATTAGGAATACACCACTAAAAATCATATTGCTCATCTCGACGATGGTGGTCAGCTCTTGTGGCTAAGAAACAAGTGAACAAGAGTATTAGACAAGCTTACGCAGTGCAAATAAAAGCTTCGTATCACTACTAACTGCAAATTTTCTTACCTGATTGTGATATTCAATGCCCATCGAAAAAGTATTGAAAAGTATAGCACCGAGAATTCCCTGTTGAAATAATTTAGACTCTACCAGTCTTCTGATTAAAGCTCGAAACGGTCCAAGATCAGTAGAACTTCGATCTGTTAAAGAAAATATTTCATCTGTGGAAGAACGCCGACTTTTATGACGGTGGGTTCTCTTTGGAGTCTCAGATGTAGTTACAGTCAATACAGGGGCACTCAGAGACATCGGTTGGGCCTTCCGAAGGGATGTGCTCAGCTCTTCCCAGTCGGGCAAACCCTTCATCGCTGCCGCTCCCAATGCCACCTTTTAATCAATAAGATGTATAATAAAGACGAAAGTTTCCATTACCTTTCGGCTTTTGTCTCACCTGTGGAAGAGCTCCGAGTGCACCACCAAGAGCAAGCAGTTGGGGGCAAGTTAGAGCACTTGATCTCTGCGAGGTTTCTCTTTCAATCATACACTGATCTGCTGAATGACCTCCCCGGAGAAAGCCTAAATCTATTATAGTTTCTTCTCCTTCATTCTTCTTAAAATGACTACGAACTCTACGCTTCCCTTTTCGTATCCAGTGTGCTATCAGCCTAGAGGATAAAAGACACAATGAGTGCGTGCATTGTCACATTGTCAGCCATATTTTTCAAAAACTCTGATTATTCCTTCCTAGAATGCAAAAAGTGTGATTTTAATAATTTCAGCGTGTACTATTTATTTCTTTGATTAGAACTGCTACTAAACTGACAAGTGCTTAAGTAAATCTGTGAGTATTCAAAGAATCGAATTTGGCATATATACAAATTAATATTGAATACTCAATTTCTAATCACTCAGTTTAGTGCAAAGTGTAAACTTCAAAATGTGGTAATAAAGATTAAATATTTGATTTACATGTACTTTGCAACTTGTATTGTAAGGGCATCTTAAAAGCATGCTCCAATCATGGACAACTGTATCGCGAAAGTCAATACCACATTTACGTCAGAGAATTGTAGTTCTGGCCAACGTATTTATTGCTACTTCACTGTGGGTAAACATGAAAAGTTTACGAAAGCAAATGATGGGATTGCAAGCAACGCACAAGCACATCACATAATGCTTCGTCTGCTGAAACTTTTGATGGACTTAGGAAAGGAAAAACAGTACAATCATTAAGTAAGTTGAAAAAGAAAGATGAAAGAAAGGGAAAGTAACATATAGCGCATTCATGGATTCTTACCTGAAGTTACTTTAGCAAAACTTACTTTACGATTTCTGAGTAACAAGAAGCATGTTCAATAGCGGTAAGAGTTGAAGTAGAAGTGAATTTAGCCCTTTCAATCCTCATTCGCTCCATTTCTCTCTTTTTTGTCTCTGCGAACTGAGTTGCAATAACGACTAGGCACAGGTTGATCATGAAAAAAGATCCAATCTGAAAAGATCAAAGCGGTCACGTAAGACGGAAGAAACATTCTCTGCCTAACAAGAATGCACGTAAAGGGATCAATCTAATTTACTCTCACTTATTACCCCTCACCCAAAAGAAATTAACTTTACTGTCTGTAGTTACGAAAACATCCTTACTTATTCAAAGCTTTTCTATATTAAATAGTAGATATCAACCTACTTTTATATTTATAGCTCTTAATAGGTATAGTCAAATATTAAGGTTTAAATGGATCTGAAATGAAATTATCTTCCTGGGGACGTCACACACATATCACGTTTTAGTAAACACTTTTTTCCGGTCAATTGATCGTGAATTCAAAATCATTTTGTGGTAATGTAATGCTGAAATAGAAGCTAAATTGCATGAGATTGGTAAAAAAAATAGATACAACAACTTACAACAATAAGAAGCACAAAGTAGACCCAGTCCCAAAACGAATGTGCATCTTGAACGTAATACATAATTTCAGTCCAACCTTGGCCCGGGTCAAAGGTCACAGGTCAAAGTTCAAAGATTTAAAAAATTTATTATGCTCCAAGGCTTTTACTGACCAATTTGATGTACATACAATAATTATTGATATAATACCTTCAAGACTAATGACTAAAAATATGGCTACCCAAGCCAATCCAATATTATCGAAAGAGATTGCCCCTTGAAATGGATTCTTCTCTCCTGCCCGACACTCGGTATAAAATTTATTCCAATTAACACAATGGGTCCTATTTTGAATATTTTCCCCTAATTATTGGATCCTGAGAGCAATCGTTTTCAGTGTACAAGGATTTGGTCGGTGGGAGGTCATTGCAAAGGTGCATCCCTGCAAACAAATAAAAATAGGGATGACACTATTGCTGTTAGCCAGCACTTGTTCACAATAAAGCTTATGTGGAATGTGTTATGTCACATCATCGATACCACGATACCGTGTACACAATCTCATCCAATTAAGGTAGATAGGTTCTTCGATCAAATAAACTTTCCATGAAAATTCATAAGTATGCAATAATATGTATGTAGGTTTTTTAGTTTTTTCAGTGTTCATAAGCCAGTGCATACAGGCCAAATTATTAATACAAATTACAAATTATTAATTGGAACAGTGATTACCATTATTGGAAGACGCAGGGTTATAATAGTAATAGTTATGTTCGACTTTGCACGTGACTCGACAACTTGAATCGTAACTACATATAACAGTTTAAATAGCCGACGAGAGCTTTTACAAGATTACTGATATCAATCACTCGATTCGAAAAAAGAACGTTTGCGTGCCAACACAGACTTAACGGTGTGTACTACTTGCTACACGGAGATATACATCAAGTCCTAGTACCTATTGCCAGACCAAATGTCTTTTTATTTTAGATACTACTGGTTAGAAACATGTAAAATCACTAGGCAAGTCTAGAGCTATAAGCGCAGAGAAAAATAGGTAGTCATATAAAAAAATGCTTCAAATGACATGCCTCTCAAAAACATACAACCAAACCGAGCAAAATTGACCACTAAATAAGCCGACACGGAGCGGTGAACCGACAATTTGGAGACCCATCTGGTCAATCTTACTACAGCGCTACGACACAAACTCAAATCCGGCAGACTTCGGTCTCCGCCATGTGCACAGAATATTGTCATCATATTAATGTAACGTTTAGAAACTCAAAGAAAGTCCATTCATGGATACCACTTGTTTTTCTTGTCAAAATGTCTCCACTTTCTTTTTCATGAGCGAGCTGCGCCTTTGTTTTGGAAATTGTAAATTATTTCGCATGCTGCACTGTAACACACAACACACGATATCCACATAGAAGTTTTACTAAAAACAAGAAACCACTGAAATTGGCTCCATCGCATCGTCGGTTGGTGTTCGCACTTCAACTTAGGGTGTCTGGTAGTCTTTGTATAAACAAACAAGACTGCATAAAATTAACTACATCATTCTAAAGCATGCACACTGGAAATGAGTGAATAGGCAAGATGGACAAAGTAACCAAAAGCAAATTCGTTTTTACAGTGTCTATTGCTGAATACACAACATGAATTTACAACAAATAATTGTAAGTGTTGCAGTATTATATGCTTAGGTGTTGTGAATGTGCGGAGTGCATATTGCAAATAGCATTCATTACAGTATCTATAGCATTTACCATAAAATACATGAAATCCTTATATGTATCGAATTTTTTTTGTTATTATCATATCAAGTGTTGTCTTGCAAAATATCAAAATGTGATAAAATACCGTGCTGCCCAACTCGAGAGGTCAAAGAGTGACGAAATCAACATTTAATTTATTATCCAAATCTACATCTAGAAGAAACGCGGGTAAAGTGACACTGAAAGTAAGACATCCCCTTAATGAATGAATGTTTTCACTTTGCTATCAGTGAAAGCAAGCTTGTCACACTTTCTTAGAGAACATAGTTTTCAACCTTATCACTCAAAAATGTTTTCAGTCCTCTGACATTCAATTTACTCTCCTCAAGATTTATGAAGGTATTCATCATAATGTGTATCTTTTGTTTAATTAGACAGGCAAGAGAGTGCCACTCGATTGCCTTTCTCTTGTGAAGTTTGTTTGGTTGTGCAATATTAAACACATCTCCGAGCATTCCCTTGGCATTTATTTATCTTTATAAGTAGCATTGACTAACGACAGTGTGAATAGGTACTGTGTAGTTCCACTCATATCCTAAATATATATTACGCATCTTTCATCCTGTCAAAGCTATAAGTGCTATTATTTCAAAGTGGTTCACATAATGTTTGTAGAGCTTCATTCTTTCTTCACTTTCAAGTTTTGCAATTATTGATAGGGATTCCTTTTTATAAATTAGCGTAAACTAGGTTAGTGTAGAGACTATACCAAAAAACCTGTTCTGGATGCAAATGGATATCTTATAAGTAAAGTAATATACGAGTACCATAAAATTGTTTTAGATATTTAACTAGTCAGAGCTCGATTTTTAAGGGACACACTCTCTCATTAAGGTAACATTCAATTGAAAAATAGACTAATTCCTAGCTTTAGCATCAACCGTCGTCATATTATTCTTTGAAGGAAGAATTTCTGTCTTCATTGCTGAAATAAGTGCGTCATGGTCAGTCAGACTACATTGAAAAATAGAGTCCGGTCGCTTATGGATATAATATACATAAAAAGTTAATGGTAATAAAAACAGCACTTTGTGCCTCGTGTCTAGATGTGCAGATCGTTACCGACTCTTGTCTACAGTTTCCCGTATGCTTCTACTGGAAGACCATTGGCAATTCATAAATAACTGGTCGGATTCCTTCAATATTCAAGAAAACAGGATATTCAACTGCAGAGGATAGTATTAATGAGGGAAGTGTGAAAACATTTACTTTTTCATGGTATTTCTCTTGAAAATAAACTTTTTTAATTAAAAATTAATCGAAGACTTCTGTTTGACCTTTTACACAATTACTGCAGTTAGAACGTAACTGCTTGCTAGGATATAGGATATATGGTTGCTCATCTTACAAAAAACATTTCTGGGATGTGTACAGTGTAATGTAAAAAAAAACAGATATCATAATTTTTTCTGATACAATATTGTCAGCTTAAAATATCACTACCATGATTGACAGCCAATGACAGCTTTAAAAAATTTAATTAATTTTCAGGCAATAATCCTCAGTTTTTTAACCTTTTACCGCACAGCTATAATAATTCTCATGATTTCCAAACTTTTTGCCTACTGGCGTATGTTGTTTCAAAGAAATTATCTAAGAGCTTTTAAATGATTTCTGAACTTATTTTTTAGAATAGGGTGTACTACGGGCATAGAGCTGAATCTCAAAAGATATTTGGGTTCTAACCAACCAAATATTATGTAATCTGATTGATTGANTGATTACATTTTTAATGTTTTTTCACCTTTGAAAATGCTTGTGCACATCACTTAAGTATTCGATGGATAATATTTCTAGATAACTCGCTAGATTATAAACGAATCTCAAGGCGGGTATTGTGAAATTGCAAGATATTTAATTATCAGCGCTGTTTCTGTTGGGTATAATGAGAAGTTAATGTAAGCTTAACCTTTGAATAGACATTTGTATAGTGGAAGAATCAACGGTTTATATACCGTGTTCCAGCTTCTTTGTGGCCAACTTTAGTATCCAATAAAGTGTCATTTCCACTCTTTTACATTTACTTTTCCAGTTTAAATTAAAGGTCAACATTATTTAAGACACTTTCCTTTATTCAGTTTGCACTACTTTGCTCATTCCTAATTAAAAAACTTTTCATTTCATCCTTTCATTCCTTCTATTCTTTGCTTTCAGTATTTCTACGTATGCAAGCTTGTGAGAGGTATTTAGTGAGGTGGCAGCCTCAACCACTTCGTCTCTCCAGTAATTGGTGGCAGAACTCTGGCAGTAATCCAATATTACTGTCCAAACTCTCTAAGCCCTTGTATGTAAAATCATCTTTAAGCCAAAGTGAAGTTTAAAGTGGAAAATTTCATCCTCTGCCACTGCTACTTCAGCATTAGACCCAGCAGCACCTGTAATTCACGCATCTAGGGAAATGGCGGTTGAATTCACACAAGCCACATCGAGTGTAGTCACAGGACAAATACGTACCAAAGTACCAAGTTCTTTAGTTCACTAAATGATTTTATGAGTCTTCAGTTTTAGACACTAAGTGTACTTAAGTGAAATGAAATGAAGTTTATTTTGAGTAACTTAACGGTATTTTAGTGAAACCAATACATTTAAGTAAATTTTATGAAAATAGGATTTTAAACTCCAGTAGAAACTTTACATCCAAATACTTTTAGTAGATGAAACACAAACACAGGGATGCATGCACATCTTTATTTTGTTCGAGGGAGTATCTGTACTAAAAACGGGCCTTGTGTTCACCGACGACGTGTCCTTCCACAGCAAATCATATTCTATTGTATTTCAATTCTAATGTTCTTTGTTTGTATTAGAGTACCCGGAGGCTTGTGAATCAGCGGTGGTGAACTGATGTTACGATCTACGACTGCCTCCATTTAATGTAAAGAATCCCCAGTACCACTCGTGTAGGAACAATAGGCTGGCGTGGGCGATTGGTAGATATAGACGGACTGTACGGTAGTAACATATTTTCAATACCATGAACAGAAGCCTTGTTTACTACAGCACTGATGACTTGAATGGTTCACCAGTTATGTATAACAATATATAAGGGTTGTTTCTCCGTACTCACAAGTCAGTACGCTTTTGGTGAGCTGTGTGTACAAAGAGATCGTTGTCAAGATTGATCGTTACACATTGAAACTGATTCCACGAAATTTTGAGCTTACTGACTCTGATTTTGGTGCAAAAGCATTTTCGTTGGCTACCGCTCAGTTGTTCTAATTTCGTTTTAGCTGGAGGTAATATTGAACCGAGAAAGCGGGCATCCGGGCACTTTTCAACTTATTAGTTAGCAACCATTACATGAGCAAACAAGACTCTGTAAGCAGTTGTAACCTGTTTAATGAAAAAGGAGTTTCATGCATACTGAAAATACTGATA
Organism: Plutomurus gul; assembly: GCA_019776185.1. Classification (NCBI taxonomy): domain Eukaryota; kingdom Metazoa; phylum Arthropoda; class Collembola; order Entomobryomorpha; family Tomoceridae; genus Plutomurus; species Plutomurus gul. The sequence goes on along the minus strand of JABASC010001006.1, from coordinate 19,232 downwards.
TACAAATAATACACAGTAGCCTTCATTGGACTGGAAGGTGAAACTACTGCAACATTTTCGTACGTATATATGTCGTAGTCCGAGTACAAACAACGCCAATTGATTGTGAAACGTTTAGCCAACTTACGCCAAATGAGGTACATCAGTCATGGCTGCAGTTGATACAATCTTTACGTCTTGAATACCTAAAAATTAATGTAGTTTCTTAAAACATTAGGCCCACGACATGTAAATGTAATACTGGTTGTAAAACCAATAAATGTGCTTGCAAAAAGAAGCTTCACATCGCAAGTATTTGTGAAAATAATCAACAAGTGACAAATATTGATTTAGCATTTTAATGATTTTTACTGTTAACTATGTTTTAATACTTCCTTCCAATTTGGTAATTCACTAAAAAAATAAGGACTTTGCACAATGTTGAAAGTGTATTTGCGTAAATTGGTTGTATCAACCTCAGCCTGGACGCCTGCACCTCGTTTGGGCTAGATCGACCAAACGTTTCACAATTAGTCAGGTCAATTGCGCAATTGGCAATGTGTTCGTTCACTGACTTTGACATATACTTAAATAGATTTATTATCTTGTATGTTGACTCTGCCGCTTTATAAATCTGATTTAAAAAATTAGTACAATACATTGAATTCATTAATACTAAAATAATATTTGTGGTTATATGTATTGCGCTTGGTGATCGCAATGTTGAATAGTTTTAGTAGTAAACATCAGGTGTACAATTAACATTGTGTCTCAATACATTTATGCATTCGGTGACAGCCTGGTCAAACAAATTGCACTAAGTAATGTTGGTAGACCAAAGTATGCGAATCACGTTTATACACAAGGATCACCACGAATCGTGTCAAAAGTCGAATGTACCAAAAATTGTTCTTATAGTTTCTCCGACGGTTTTCCTTGCGTTGAATAAATTATAAAGCCAGCAGAGTTGAGTTGAACTCAAAACTACTGTAAGGGTTTATGTGGCGATGTGCTGAGTGTAAGTTATCGTTTACTACCATGTGCTACCGCCAAGGTTTAACACTCGCCACGAATTTTGCTGCATTCGTAACACTTTGAAACTACTTGGTCCTCCCACGAAAAGAATAAATTGAATGAAATCGTTTTCGGAATAGAGACCTTAAGGCGAAGAAAGCATTAAGAAAAGGAATAAAGTTGCTTACATGTAGTCGTGTACATGGACAAACAAACATTCTGGTATGGACTTGATCCAATTCATTTTAGCTAATGCAGACTTCCAACTCAGGTTCATCCTCGGATGAATGTACTACTAATAAAAGTAAAAGCTTGTACCAGGAAAAAGTGTTGTATGGGTTTTCCACAGTCGATGTGAAAATAAGTCAACCAAAGACACTACACAGCAACATTGAGTGTTCAAACCATCGAAACGATATTTACTTTTGCTATATGCTTAATAATATATAAGGGCGCCTTTACTAGGTTTGACTATTCTTACTTTTAGTGTAATACTAGGTACCAGATCTACAGCTTTAGTATGTAGAAGCAGCTGCTATTAAACGACATTATAGGGTAGACTTTCACTTTACTTTCACTCTAGGTATATGTACTACAGCGTTTTGTCATGGCGCATAAGCAAGTTTCGTAAGTGGAAGACTATTACACTGGTTGATATAGGCCCCTAACCGTTGATGGCGTAATAAAGTTTTTGGGCTGGGCCAACCAAAATGAAAAATGGGAATGAGATTTACATTTTTTATTAAGAATACTATGACCTACGAAAACTCAAGGCTACGGAACGGCGATAGAAACATGTCTCCGACAATCTACCCTTTAGTCAACTCACAGATTTTTGTAGGCAACACCTGCAACTGCGGAACTGAATGAACAAATAAATAATTCTGTATTATTTTAAATATTTAGGAGAGCCCGCGTCGTCGCTTTGTAACACTAGCAGAAAGCAGTGTTGAAATCATTTTTGTGGTGCGGAGATGTCAGCTCGCAAAATAACATTAGAACATTTGTATCGGAAGTGATCTTGGTATGTTTCCCAATAACTATAAAATAATTCAGGTCTGTGGAGCAAGTCTATAATTTAAATAAATATATTATCTAGTCAATTTCACTACACCAAATTTTGCTATGCCGTTGCGAACTGTATTTGAGCCCATCTGCAAGCCATACCATCGTAATAATATTGAAAAAGAACTACTTTGATATTGTTAAGAACCTATGCACTCCAAATTGCATCAAAGATGAAGCATACTCGCTACTATGTTTATTACCAGGTGGTGCAGGATCACAAACGTGCGTATCGATCTGCGACTGTGATAAAACAGCGTTTAAAAATATGCAAACTACGTAATCTTACTATGCAAGTTTAATATCAAGTAGCAGCGTTTGAAAGTAAAACTTTGTTTCGTGGAAGCATAGTGTGTATATTTTTGGATAATACATTGTGCACGCAATACAATTACACTGCATACTAAACTGTTCTTTACTGTGTATTATACTTGAGCAGCAAAATTCACTTACCATTATCTTTGGGCATGGAGCAAATGTAGTCTTTCTCCTGCTCTTGGCTTCTATAGTAAGCCGAAGTGAGCCTACAGAACAAAAAATATCCCATCCAAATCTATAAAACATATGAAGGATCAGCTAGGAAATCCCCCCATGACATGACTCTGCTATGATATTATTTTGCCAAGACACACAGAGAAAAAGCCTATATCTTTCTTAAAATTGTAACATCACTATCAACCGAGCACACATCAGCAAAATGTAGTCCATGATAAACAAGTTTCAGCTTTTGAATTTAGAAGAACTGTTAGTTTTTCCATATTTCCTACTGATGTGATCTGAAAACTTCAATTTACCAGTAGTAGAGCATGTCATGTTGGGAAAAGCTGAGAGTGACACACTTTGTCTCATATATAGTAGCTACACTAGTTTAACAATGATGAAGAAGCATACAACAGGAAACTAAACCCGAATGACGCAACAAGAAAATATTAAACAAACAAACAAACCATTAGCAAGAATAACTGGGGAGTTATATTGTTAGAATTAGTTTAAACAATAGATCCCAGCATCTAATACATTTAGAGCCATAAACACAGAACGTATTTATGTAAGGTTAAGTTTCATATATTAATATTACACGGGTGAAAACGTATGTACATACGTTCAAGTAAGTACAATGAAATGAAAACAGAAAACATGGATAATAAATTATCATTGTCAGTCAGCCTTAGCAAATAACAATTTTGATTTGAGCGAACCACGTGATTGACCGTTGTCTTTGGACTTGTCACGTGTGCTCTCATGCACGACACTTGAAAAATAAACGATGTCAACTCAGTTAACGATAATTATAAACATTAATTTAACACTAAACAACTGGAAACACTTGATATAATGGGTTGTTTGCTTAACGAGCCACATGAGACAAATTAATGTCGATTGCATTCCATGATCTAAATAATCGAAAACACGAGCATGCATGTTATTAATGAAATAATAAACAAAGTTAGTGAATTAAAAAGTATACTATGAACAATCCAATTAAATTCAATCCAGTCGTTAATCCATTCCAATTCAAAGTTAATGTCAATGGAATCATGGCGGTGGGGCATTAAAATGGATTTGCTTCCATTCAATTTTAATTAATAAATTATCAGCTGCTCAGCTCACTCATATGGTAGTAAAACGTAAATCAGGGGAACGATAATAACAGGTACATTGTGGAATAATGGTCAACAGGAATTGTCAGCCAAAGGGAAAACCACACATTGCCAATGCCAAACCAATTTCGATGGATTCAATCAATTGTCCTTACTGCAAACTTTTAGGAACTCGGGCGCTGTAGAACATTGGTAATTTTCTGCGAGATAGAACACCCACCCCGAATGGAATGGAATCGAACGAATCGAAATGGAATCGTTACCACAAGAGCAAGTGATATACAAATGAAATAAGAACAAAGAAAAAAATCGAGATAAAAATGTATGAATGAATAAAATTCCGTATGCATATAAGTAATCAATACGTAATCATGTACAATTTTCAATGCTTCGGTACTAGAAAAAAAGTAACAGTCAATATAGATAAATAATTAAATGTGCAGATAATTAAAGGAAAATGAAAACAATTGGAGACACATACTCGTTCGATGTTATTTCGCTTGATATATTAATAAAGCAACGCTGTCTCAAAGTCCCGGCCCAAAGTTGAACCCCAACAATTCCAAAAATAAAGAAGCAGAAGAAAGAAAGTAGAAGGACGTTCCCCAGCTGGGGCAGCGTGTCCAGCAGCAACATCACGAGGATTCGCATACCTGTTGAAAATACAATAGTGAAACATTAAGACACCCATCAAGCACAACATCATTCGGAACAAATAAAAAACTCTTTTTGTGCTGATAGTGCAGCAGCATGCACGTATTTAGTTCCCTGAGTCTGCTTATAAGTTTGGTCACTCGAGTCACGCTCACACTGATGAGGGGCTTTATCGATAACTCTAACTGAATTTCCACGATCTATAGTATCCACGAGAACATGCTCGTTTCACCAATACACATCATAGAACGACATAGGGAGACCTTGAGGTCGACTCCTATTGCTGATACAAGAATTAGGAAGTTGGTAATGGAAACCGGATTTCAGATTCGGTGCTCCTGCCTGCTGTTAGTTGTTGTTTGAACAAAGAGAACAATAACTTTTTTATTTGGAGCTGAGAATAAATGGGAGCTAGAAAAACCTTCGTGCACACAACACTATCAGTATTCTACCGTGTTGTGTGCAGCAATTTTTTTGTCCATCCAGCACACAAAGTTGAAGGAGCATCGTAAGTACTGACTAACAATCATCCCATACATTCCCAAGTACGGGAAAGGAAAAACAATTCTCGGTGCACGGAGAAAAACAGAAATTTTGAACATGCATATTCCTTTGGGAATCTCCGCTCTTTTGTAGTTTTAACTGAGCCGAATATGAAATGGATTCGTCGAAAATAAGACTCGAGGGATTTATGAAAGTAAAGTAGAAACGCAAACTGGAATTCAATATTTAAGCTATAAAATATATGCAGAGAAAGTCAAAAAGTTTTCCCTACCACTGTAAATATAAGGGAAAATTGCTAAGATATTCAAGTCTCACACATTCCTTCAATGCCCAGGTTCAAATACTAAGGGGCTTACTATGTAGGTGTTTGACTGTAGCGTCTGCTGATAACGACAAAGAAAGGGAAAAAAAATTCTCGGCAAACAAACTTTCTCCAGTCAGATTCAGAGCTGACATTTCAACGTAATAAATATCAATTCTTGACGCAATATAGTACTGTATTATTATCACTGAATTTGTTCGTTGCTTTCGCTTGTCGTGACTCCTACGTGTGTACGTGTGCATAAATGAATGTAAAATGGGAAGAAAGTTTGACAGTTTTGACTAGCACCACCGCGTACACATTATTTTTCTGGGGTGATATAAAACTACACAACATTAAGCCTGTCTTTTACACTTGTTTTTTCTAACTAATTAGCACACTTTGTTATATCATTTAGGTTAATCGCTAAAACACTAAGTTAACCATTGCTACAAAACTGAAGTCTTCGTAGTTATTAAAAGTACTAAAAGTGCTAATAATAGCAACCGTATGCAGCAGAACGAAGCATAACATTTGACTCGGTATTTATATGGACATTATGTACTTCAACATTCAGCAACAACGCCTACACAGAATGTCTGAATCTATTGTCCGCCCAATTGACAAGAGAAAGTCCAAAGAACAAAGTGATCTATGGAGGCCTGCAGGAGAGCGTAATGGTCTCACGTTGCTCTAAAAGCCCCCCACTTAAGTTAAAATAGGCCCTAAACACTTCCAATATTGAGTGTAGGTTATGTTGAAGGGCTCTTTCTATCATATACAACCAGGATTAAATGAAATGGTGTCTGCTAAAATTGTGCACTATGTCACAACTAAATGTGACTTGGTGTTGCAGAAAAGGACCAAAGTTCATTTAAATCACTAAATCTCCCAAAAAATGGGGAAAGCTTGTGGTAAATCGTTTAGATTTACGTTATCGGGAATGACTGGTTGCTTGCACCATCACAGCAACCAAGTGTCTAAAGTGGACCACAGAGTATTTATAACCTACAAATAAAACAATACAATGGTAAAGTTTATCATATTGTTTAATTTTCTCGATTACCTGTTACGTACTGCGTACATTTCTAGTATATGTACATAGTAAACCTAATATTGGTGTAGTGAAATCACAAAGAAATTCACCGCCTGTGTTGTAATAAGGGAGTGCAATGGATTGAAATGAAGTAGGGAATTTACACGTTGTGAAGTGTCAAAATGGCCTTGTAATGGATGTGGTAAGAGGAAACGATGTGGTCGGAGAAAGCACACAATGGTTAGGCAGATAAACGGATAAAAGTTAGAGCACTCACTAGGGATACGATTAATTGCTCTCAAAGGTCTTAGTACGCGAATGGTCCTAATTGCCGATAAATTTACGTTATCCCCACTCGGAACACAGTACTCGAAAGCTCTGTAAAGAAACGAAAGAAAGCACATGGAAATTAGGCAGATGAGATTCAGCTTTCACATTCAGACTAAAGATAGAATATTGTGTCCTCGATCTGAATCTGAAAGTCACGCAGCTAACTCTACCAACGGTTTGTAATCATTCCGGATGAATGAATTTCTCCATTCTCTACCTTCTGACTTTCATTTTCAACTTTATGAGAGAAAATCTATTATTACTGATATAGTACGGTCTAAGACTTGAATTGATAATCTGTAGGTTACGTCATCATAACATGTCATCATCATAAATCAATTTATCATATGGTAATATTGATGGACCCATGGGAAATAATACTGGCTACTGATATGACACGGTTCAGCGCTCTTCAAATCTCTTTATGTGAATCATGCCGCTCCACTTCCGCTACAGTCGTTATTAACGAGTTATTTTCTCCGTTCCAGTTCATCCTTCAACATTGTACTTCCCATAATGTCATCAGTAAACAAACAGAACGATTTCCCATTAATTATTTTTCTGCAGCGGCAGGTGTAGTATACAGATACTTAAATATATATGATAATATTTCTTCGGACCCTAGATCGATTGGACTAGGCTATTTTTCGATTACACGCTATAATGGTATTCACGGAGACAATGCACAGAGACAACAGCATTGACTGAGTACATTAGATGTGTATATATACACAATGATACAATCTTACCCTGAAACGACAATGAACATGTCAAGCCAATTCCAGCGATCAGACAGGTACGCCGCTTTGCCGCACATCCCCATTGCCACTATCTTAATACACATCTCCACAGCAAAAAAAACGAATATACAGTCGTCCAATGTCTGCAATAGAATATTTCATCAGTAAACATTCTCAATACGAATTCGGCTGAGTTCACAAAATTGTACGACACCAGATTTTTCAAAGTTTTTTATATTGTAAAGGGTGAAATTTTGATGGTGGAATTTTACTGAATTTCTTGACTTTTTAGGATCTTTGCAGTCGATTTCAAAAAAATTACATTTGGATAATTTACAATCCCGCCCCTCTCCCGGGTATATGGTGCAACCAATTTGGAAGCTAACCACATAGCTTTTAACCTAATTTCATCTACACATAGTACGTGATGTTATCAACCGTGGAAATTTAGTGTCCACATTAAACAGAGGTAGCACTAACAGGAAAGGTGGAAGCAAAAATTACTATGGAAGGCAAAATTGTCAAAATTTGGAAAACCATTGTCATTAAGAATATTAGCATTTATTATTCTTACGATGTATAACAACATCGGTGATTTTGAACTACCGTTATTTTCTACTTCCTGATTTAATTGTTTACCGTATGATTCGACTTGCAATCGCGATTCGGTAAACAATATCAAGAACACAGGCAGATTTTCAGTTTTGGTCCTATTTCGTTTAAAGTGTAATACGCATCTACGTACTGTGTGATATTTTAGATTAAATATCTTTATCGAGGGCATACACGACATGAAAGAGTTTAACATCACTACACCCTGCCGTATAGTGAGGAGCTGAAAAATGGCCCGGACGATTTTTCATAAAGATTGTATACATAATCTGTCTGTCTGGTGTGTCTAGTCTATCGACCTAAAAGGAAGAAAGCAACTATACTTTCACCGAATGTGGAAAAAGAGTCGAATTCATAGAAAGTCTATAATCGGATAGAGTAGTATATTAACAGTATTATATGTGAAGTGGGGGAGCGATCTTGGAGAAGCCCAGTAAAATATGACTTAATAATCTTAAGTGCTTTCGTTTGGTTAGCCCCGTGTACGTGATCTGTAATCTAATGAAATGTAGCCAAGTTAAGTAAACAAAATAGAAAGCGACTGAATGGGTGCTCGTAATCAGGAATCAGCGAGTGAAACCACACGACGCAGCCCATTTATATTCTATAATAATGCAGCTATATTTATAATAGGCAATTGTTTGAACAGTATAAGTAAATTTATGAATCAGAAGCGCCAACTAACTGGAAACTCGAGATACATAAACAACTTTATACAAAGCTAACTCTATTCAAATTTTGCTTAACAAATCATTCACGCGGTAAAGGGCCCTAGCCCCATTTCATCACAAGTACTTCCTTCCTGCCAGTAGCTATAGCTTTCCATTCATCCTCAAAAAATAGGTACATGCATTTGTGCAGTGGAACTTTACTCCACCGACTTTTAGTGACAACAAATACATATTTCTAGTTCAACCACCTACACCCTTATAACGAATTCATTGAGTGGTACAAGGGCATACAACTGTTTCGCAACTGTGGAGTGCATGTGGAATGTGTTGGTGTCATTCCAACAAAATTGATTAATGACCTCCTGCAGACTTTAACTGCACAATCACTAAACTAAGAATGTTAGTTTGTAAGGTTAAGCAGAATGCGACCAGCTAAGTGTGAATAATAATGTGAGTTTTAGGGTATGTACATATGTATATGCATCTTCAGTTTATTTTGTCACGTGCTCGTCACAAATGATGCACTAATGTGATCATTTGCATAATGATATGTAATTGTTAAAGCAATTTCGTGCTGTATATGGCTAAGAATACACCAGAGTGTGAAACTTCCTTGGTCACAATAAGTACATATCCACCGCGCAACTGTTTGACTTAATGTTTGGTATAATTCAGGTTGCTCCACTTTCCGACTGAATATCGTTAAACAATTGCATTGTAGTCATTTGATTACAGATAAATTTCCACATCCATGGTATCAGACGTGAACATCTGATAACTAGCAGTAGAGTCAACGCAATTTTCAATGTATTCTAATTCTCAGGTGAGTCGACAAAGTTTTCTGCGTACACTGCACCACCTGCTCATCAGTTGTCTCTGTCAACGTAAAAGTGCTTTCCCTAAACTACTATTTCATGCTTTCCAACATTAAGTACTTTTCTCCTCGGGAGATTCCCAGTCATTACCAATAAATAGTAAATACTGAATTCTGTACTATATTCTTAGGATTTATCTCCTGGTATTGGAATTTCAGCGAATATTTATTAGAATGACAATTATTGAACCATCTGATAGTTGTATGTGTTTACACAAGACAAGTTTAGTTGTACATTATGTACATAGAAGTAAAATTATTCACGATCAGTGTAATAGTTGAAACATCCGTTAAAACCCCCAAAGTCTGAATTTCCTTGTTGAACGAGAAATATCCTGTGAAGGTTGCACAAATATCTGAATATGTGGCATTTTGCCAACTATATTCCTTGTTCACGTTCCCTGCGAATCTTTGTTGTGGCAGACACATCATAAATATTATGTAGTCTAGCCAAATATATGTATTCAATTTTTGCCTTGTCAAAATTTGGAGTAATATTATATATATGTACATATGTAGTAGTATCAAGCACAACAATTATAAGTCTTATGCATTTATAACTTACTTATATATAGGTATATATTTATGCGTGCGTGCAGAATTAAATTTTAAGTAAATTCTGAAAGGACGCATACCTCATGCTTCATATATAATATTGCGTTGGTTCGTAGTTAGAATATATCATATAACTTCTCAAACTAAGTGGATTATTATTACATGCATAATACGGACGAAGCACTCAATGTACGTGAGTAGGTCTCTGTACAAAACTGAAGGAGAAGATCACTTGTTCTGAATCTAGGTATATTTTAGTTCCTCCTTACAATTTGTAAGTAACAATTTTATTTTCGAGTCTAATTTTACAATCACAACTGGACATTTGCTTTAAAACAGTAAAAATTATAGTGATGTTCCCCTGCGGAATCAAGGATTAGTAAACAACATTAAATGTCAGCCTATACAGCCACTCTCCATTCCACGAAGAATTAACATTTTGCTATAGTAGCTTGTTTAATTTAAAAGCGAAAATTGTGTGATTTAATTTTAAACTATAAAAACAAGCTTACAAAATGGACTTAATCAAATGTTCAAAGAGTTCAGATGGATATACATAATGAACTAAACGAAAAAGTTTCTTATGAGTCTTTAAAATACAGACTTATATGTATACTTATTACGTATGTACTTATTTAAGTACTTTCCAAATTCCATCAATATATTCCACCCATAATTGACTATTTAATAGGATTATATAATCCTGTTAAAGAGAAGGCTAAATATTTTTGCTGGAAATTTAAGGTATGGATGGAAAATCACACTGTTTATAGTAAAGTACCTATATATCTGTAGTAATTGTATTTAGAGACGTGAAAAGAAAGTTGGTATCAATAGAGAAAGGAAAGTTTGATTCAAAGTGTCCAAACACTCTTGGGATTGGGCAAGGCTAAACTTTGACGTTTAATTACATCAAAGTACTAAAGGGCATTGTAACAAAATGGACAATAAGTACAAATAATGATTTCTGATTTCTCTACGGTCTCCTTGTGTCCTTTAAAGTACTGCGTTACAAGTAGATCTTTAGCTTCAGTTCTTGCACAAGAAACCGACTGTATATACATACCGTTCCAATTTTGCTGCCTGTTGTAGCCTATCACTTTTTGTTAGCGTTAAGATGAGAACAGTTCTCCAGCATTATGAATCCCAAATCGTTATTACTCTGTGTTACTAATAATAGGAAAGACAAAAGTCTTATATGTAGCAAAACGACATCCTTGCAATTTGTCTCTTGGAATTAATCTAGAGCTTTGAAGATCTTTGATATTCTACATTTCAAGCTAGGGATAAAATTAATTACTATAGGAGATTGTGCTGCTCCTTTCATCACAATTACTTCCGAATATAACGCATGATGATCGATCGTCAGGTTTGGGAAATTTAAATTCGCAGATCACATCACAAACACAGTTTGTGATGTGATATCTTATTCGTTATATCACGTTGTGACAGAAAATCATCCTTTGGAAATATTACAATTTTTTATACTCACCTAAAGCTCCTTGCAAAAAAAGATGATGCCACAAAGTAATAAACCTGTAGTAATCATGAAAGTGCCTCTTTTAATTTACTGCTACACATTCCACAAAGCGACACTCTTCAAGGAAGCTCACATCGAGGGCGAGATAGCAGGCTGGCTATAAACTGGTGCAATAATGAATCTACGGGGATGAAACTGCCATCTGCAACAGGAAACCATTCTGGGACGCTTTTCAGATAAAACACCCTTCTTGTGCTAATAATGAAAAAAACGCTACACAGTCTAAATGCCTGTGAAGTCACAAGAAGTGCTTTATGTCGGCAACATTCTACCAGTCAGCAACAAAGCATCCTTTCCCTACTTTTTGTTGTTTTCATGCTTTAGTATGCGCTGGCTCTTTCCCCCTTTTTACTTCAAATCTCTTAATGCAGCATGTCTCTGAGATAGCACGAATCTACTTTGATAATACGAGACGTGAACTCCTGAAGTTTGTTTGGTTTTGACACAACGACATCGCAAAGTCCAGTCCAGTCACCCATTCTTCCTCCGATAAGTAGAATGGACGTGGTGCGTGTCTAGTGTCTCCTTAGAGTTCAGCAGCTCCCCAAAAACCATCTACTAAAGTCAAAGTACTTATCCTATCCTACACACAACTAATGCAGTGATGGTATCCCTCCAGTAGACAGATGTATTTTTTCGTTTTTGGGCTTCATTGTGAGAAAGAAGAAATTTTTGTAAGGGGAACGTGAATGAAAGTTCAATGATGTGAGGAAGCTCACGAATACACTTTTAAATAGCAGTTGTCCATTACATTCACATTGTGACAATCTTTTATTCTCTGAATTTTATTAGTTGTTTGTAATATTAATGCTGTGGAATGGTTAAGATTATCTGTAGCCTAAATAGTATAAAGACACATGTTTGTATATGTGAGTTTAGTGCTTAACTGGATGTATGTTATCTCTTTTAGTATTAACTAGCCGACTGGGACGTTTTTTAATAAGTATCGGCATCAGAATGCTGAGTACTTTGCCTGCGAGAATACTAGTGCCAAAAAACCAGACCAGTAGTAAAATGCTTTGAACGAATGCAATAAATCTCCTGTGATGTCGTAAAATGTGAGGAAATATTACATTTTTTCCTTTGTAAAACACACCAGAATATGAATGCACTCAAAGTTAAATGTTTTATGAAGTTTGAGACAGAGAGGAAGGAGCCAAAATAACTCTCGAGTGACATGAGCAGTAAACGAAGGATAATGCACCTAAATGTGTTGTGTGTGTAGACTATCTACGACTCATGTGTTGTTGAATGACGTGCGTGGTAAAGTGCCAGTTATATAAGCATTCAGCACGTTTTTCGAGAAATTTCTGTAAATGTACGAGTGTCTTCTAAGGACATAAAATTAAACAGATTCAGTATGTATAAGACTGCAAAGGTGGAAGTAGAGCTATTCTGCGATTTGCATTGGATGTAATAAAAATTTCAAGACAGTGTTCAATCTATTTATTATGCATTGAGAATGCCGACTCTTTAAAGTTCAAACAGTGCTAACATACAGGTTTCCTTTTACGACGCTATAATAACAATTACTTCAGTAATAATATAGCAGCGCTAACATTTGCAACTTTTCAAGTCGCTTTTTCTCTCCTCCCACGGGAATTCATTTAGAATGGATGACTTTAGAGACGCAATTCCATTCTGTCGACTTTGTTCGCTTACTATCTGATACAAACAACTCGCAGCAGTTTCAAATAGCATTTTCTGGTGCAATTATTACTACCTGTACGGGCATACATTATTCTTTAACTTTTCATATTGGATACCTTAATGTTTTTCGCTAATAAGGTGTTAAAATCATGGATTCCACAATTCCACTCTTTTTCATTCTACAAAATCCTATGATGATGAATTTTGCTATGAAACAAATTCACAATCACAACTCAAATGGCCAATTAGTCTCAGTGCTTGTTACAATTGCTAAAACAATCCAATTTTAGCCACGCTGAACAGCATAAAAATTTCACCCTTTTAATATTGCTTGTGATTTTGACATTACAACCAACTGTACATTGTAATGTAAATATTGCATCATTTGCTTTAGATTACAGATTACTAATACTCTAAAATAATTAAAAATGTTACAGACCTGTAAAATGTGACATCTAGGAGTATCACACTTTTCGTCTTCGCAGGGACGGAACATGCCCAATGTCACACAGTTGATAAGTATGACCAAAATGCTAATCCTCTCGAACCACGTGTCATTAGATATAATAAGTTAAGGAAATCAACCAATCATCAATATTTAGGTAACATATTTCATAATTTCATAAACTACAATATAATGTTCTTTTTACATATTGAGACTATTACGTGTTAACTAACATCATTACTAATTGTACATAGGTATTTAGTGGGAAATACTAAGCTATTGTCAAATTTATCTTAGAAAGGTCAAATCTGGATAACGTTGAGTATCCTTTCATCACCTATATCGTATTCGTAGCAGACACAAATACCATATGCATATGCATATGTATTATTTAAAATTCAATTTCAAAAAGAACCAAATTAATAACATTTAATGTTATAAAATAAATCTAATTGAACTTACATTGACAGATTTTGAACGGGATTCTTTGTCCATCCGCTATTCACTTATTAAAATTGATGTAATTATTAATGCAAAGAGCGGAAGTCCCTATACCATGCAGAATATTGAGCATTCTGCTGTTGTGTTTTTTCATACAATTAGTGCACGTGGCTAGCAAAACGCTAAGAGATCTCTGCTGCCTTTGTAGTCAGGCAAATTGCTACACTATCCATTACACACCAAATTGCTTTCACCATGGTAGTTTCTTTTGCTAGCGCCATTTCTGTGCACCAGAAGGTCAACGGCTGATTTTGTTTCTTACATTTAGTAATTTATCGCCATGTTCGCCATGGATAGTATCTAAAATTACTGGAAATTAAGAGATTACTAGCAAGCGGGCTGAATTACCAAGCACTTCGATGCAAATGCATATTCGTATACTGTTGTTCTTCCATTTTAATATTCTTCAAGCAAATGGAGTGTATCATCCCCAATCCCAAACCCCGTATTAGAGAAATCAGTTATAGCATGTGGCAGATTGTGTCAGTTACATCTTTAAAATTTAGCACTCCTTTTGTCATTAACGGTAAATATCAATTTGTACACAAATTCTCGGAAAATCTGCATAAACCTCTGCAAAACGATCGTATTTATGTTTCCCTCCATTCCTCCAGTTCTTGGATTCCTATAAAATACAATACGTGGATTCTATCCAATACTGACTAGAGATGATCTGGATGTTTCTAGATGTGGCTCATTCATTTACGGACCCTACTAATTAACAGCATTGTCTATCTCATGCTACATCAGAATAGATAACTAAATTAATGTTTGCGTGCAAAGCGGTAACCTTTGTGTGATATTTTTCTGATTAAACTACAGTCTCATTGCAGAGTGTGGTATAAATACGGAAACATTTCTGTAGCTAGTTATATTTACTTAGTTTATCTTCCAATCCACGCTTTTGTCATATTTAGAATTGAACTTTCATGTACGCTACTGGCACAACATGCTATACAATATAATGCCACATTCGTGCAGTCATGCAATGCTTATATACATAGGTATGTTTGATGTAGAATGTATGTGCACGTATTGAAATATAAATGGAAATACATACAGAACGATTCCGATGTAATTTCAGGATCTATAGGTCACGGTATAAATGTATATCCATATGCAATTGAAATGACTTGTTGTCAGGTATCCATAAGTGGAGCAAGGTTGTGTAGACAGCAGTGGCAAACGAAAAGGGAAATGAACAGCAGGGCTCTCTTGGGTGAGACCAAGGGACCTGGTTAACCATCGTAGTAAATAACTTGACGCTCTCCGTGTATAAACGCCATTGTGCGTAGTATACATGAAAACAAAAGCAGTGCAGATTTACATAAAAAATGAAATAGAAAGTAAAGTGGAGGTACATACTCATTTGTCGAGAGTTAATACGTTTTAATAATTCAGGTCTTACAGTTCTGTTTCAGTGTAACCTTCAGCATTTTCCAAATGCTCTTTTCTACTGTCGACTGTATGCAGTGCAGTTGTCTGTCTCCGTGTGCTCAGTTTCTAAAATATTTACACATTAATACACATATAGGAATGTTGAGTGCTTGTAGAGAAACACATTGCATAGATTGGTATGTATGTACGTAGGTATATTTATACTGCGCCAATTTGAGTACTTTTACATATACCTACTACTGTAGAGCACCAACACGTTTGTATTATTTGTTTATGTCCAGAGTTCGTATGCAATCTAGTTTTGCTGTGGGTAGCCCTCTTATTCGTAGCATAGCAAATTGTTCCGTTAAATATTAATACATCCGAGCTTTTGCCTTCGAGACAGCTTTTTGTAATGAGTTGCTAACAGGATAGACACAGCGTTTTACACTAAAGGAGGCTTTGGGATTATTGTACATACGTCGACCCATGTATTAGATTTTACTGTGATGTAGAGTCAGGTAGACAAAACCATCAGAACATGTAGAAAATTTGTCCGTCGCATGTAATTTGTTGCAAGTACATAAACACAAGTAAGAGGAAACCAATTACTACTTGTGATTTGTATAAAGGTGACGGATATTTTATCTTCTCTAATTTGAAGGAGAGAAACAAATGCTGCTAATGGACTTGGCCTTTCGTTAAATATATTTTTAGCACTGACTAATGTGGCATGCATCCCTATTTTTTATATGTATTTACACTCATATCGGGAGAGGAATTTAGTATTCATCATTTTTCTTCCAAGAAGTTTGAATGAGTCAATTTTTACTAGTCTGTGAAGAAATTTTAAAAAATTGCCTAGGTAAACCTAATGGGATATGTTTCCTTGAATCATAAGATAAACAGCAGACGAATGAAACAAAATCAGAATATATTGACAGCCACTATTGAAAGACTTTATCCTTGGGATCTAGATAAGCTTTATGTAGATAAGCAAAGAGAATTTATAAATATTTTTATATATTTATTATATTTGTCAACCGATAATGAGTTAGCAAAAAAGAAACAAAATGCCAATCTGCCAATACGTCACCAATTGCTGGTTTATTAATGTTTCACGCCAGTAGTGAATTACGGAATTAACAAGTAAAAATGACTTGGACCACTTGTAGTCTTGAGTTAAGTCAACTTTCAATGAAGTTATTAATGCGTGCAGAAATCTTTTGATGAAGTAAACATTTATCGTGCCACTATTTAAAATGGATTTAGCTATCTACACAGTATCTTTCTTACTGTAATATTTGTGCTGACGAAACTCGGCAGAATTTTGGGAGAGAAATTCTATTCGATGAAATGTGACAAAGCATTATTAACTGAACTGAAGAACGAGTACCTAGAAGGTAATGTTCCTGAGGAACCCAATGCCTGGATAACTACAATGATGAAAAGTTGTACTCACAAACATAAAGAGAAAAGTGGCTGCGAATTAAGGTTGAGTTGAGTCAGAGCTTCTCTTCAAGGCAAACACACTCCATAGTAATAGCTCCGTAGCATTTAGCTATGCATGAACAACATGCATGGGCACAGTGTGGTACAGGCTCCGGAAAGAACATCGCCCCAGTAATCTTAACATTTCCTTAAGATTGTAGATTACTTCTTGTAAACCTCTGCAGTATTCATGACAGTGTATCCCATTAGATTATTAAGGCCCCTGTACTGTTTACTTTCTAGTACGTATGCACAATCGTGCATCTCCATAGTGTGAAAACCTTCATCCATTTTTTTTAATTTTGAGTGGTACAGGGATTTTCCGACTGGTTAGTAATTCAGCTTACATAATCATTTTTCCAAAAACAACTACTGTACTATATGTGTATTATCGTAATCTAAAAATTCTCATTTTACATTGGTACGAATTCTGCAGCGAACTAACAGATAGATGTCTATGGAACTAACATATACTTATAGCATGGAAGCATTCACGTTAAACTCTTTTAAAGACAAGATTTCGGAAGTCCCTGTAAGTATACGAGAGAATTTTTCACACCTACACAGATTTCAGGTAGACACCCAAGTTAAATAATTATCCACGGTGAGGTAGAAAGTAAAGAATGAGAATGAAATGACCTTCATGTTTGCAGAGCTCTGCTGCTGCTCCAACTTCAATGTATAATAAGGAAAGCAGGGCACAATAATGTAATTTATTTAAGTGTGCAATATTACGCGTTGGCGCTGCGCTACATATTTAAACTACTTTTCTCCTTTCGTGCATTGCTTTGTCTAGTGAAATTACCCGACAAATTAAGGGCCACTCTAAAATTGGAATTAAATACCGCCTGCATTCAGAGAAAGTATAGTAGGATTTCTAATTGTATTTCGAAGGTGACTACTGGTGGAATTACTCAGTCTTACATTATAATTTACGTAATTGTGTGCACCTTGTGCCAAACTTTGTCGATTGCACACGCTGTACAACAGGGACTAAATTGTTATGCACTCGAATTTCTACAAATACACACAAATCTATTATTACAAGTCAGCCAGGATCTGGTAACTTGACAGATCCATTTATACACATCCGTTGCTTGTGACTTAAATGGATTTAGCGTTTCCTCTCTGGCGTCATGTTGACTCTATAAAAGCAAATCCACATTGAGACTAACCTGAGCGGCAACGCTATGAATGTAGATTGATTAATATTTGAAGTCTACTATACTATATTATGCGCGTATTTTTGTATGCTTTAGTAAAACCTCCTCCAGGTTTACGTCATAAAACTATGCTTATACGTACACAAATTACTTTTGACCTAATATTTACCATTCCACAACTCGATTTTGACTAAAATGAGTTTAGAAAATGTACATCCAAATTCAATTGGAAAATTTGTCTGCATTGTTCAACTTGAGGGTGCAGGTACTAAAAGTACACGAACCGTCAAGATCCTTCCCTAAATTAATACTAAAGCTCTTTACAAACAATAATGTAAACATTATGTAAGGAGAATGAGAACACACAAATGTCCTTTAGAGTATCAGTAACCATTTCATTAGCAGAGACATTGTGTGCGAGTCAATATACTGGACAAATGTCGATGTCTGAATACACAAGTCACGATGTTGTCAATTACCAGATGCCGAATTGCACACATTTACTGCATTCTACTTTGTGGACGTGTACAATTTCCCCAGAGGGATTAAATACTGTGGTGGCAAGAAATTTACTGGTGAAACTCAGAATGGTTCTACCTGAACCTGAGTTAACTAATTAAAGCGAATGTTTGTTTTGGCAATTTCCTATCACAAAGATGAGGTAATGTTTATTTTCCGTGATGTTTATAGCAGCCTTGTAGATAGAACACAAATCTACAGCCCACATGGTGAAAATTCCATTTCACGAAAAGACTTGCGTGCACACATTTCAAGTAATCTAAACAATAGAAATGCTTGAGAGAGCATATCCCTACTGGATGAGTTATAATATCAGAAGATGTAGTTTCGAACCAGCATGTATGTGTATAGATACAAGTACATAATATACAGTATATTACTGGCAGAGAAAAGAACCCATCAGTGCAACCACAAACACCCTACATAATATATATATATATTTCGTATCCCTTTAATAGGTTTGGTGTATATGTACCAGTGAGAATTAGTCTACGAAGCAGTTTAATTTCCGACTAATAATAAAGTGGTGCACAAAATAAATAATTTTCATTAACTGCGTACACAGTTGGTTGACGTAACAGGCACGCGTAGTATTGTAAGTATGTGCACA